>JAENRU010000388.1:55000-57500 GCA_016647705.1 Eucommia ulmoides | reverse complement strand
CCGTTGGCAAAACAGGGCGCACCGTTGGCAAAATAGGGCGCAGCGTTGGCAAAATACGTTGGCAAAACAGGGCGCACCGTTGGCAAAATAGGTCGCAGCGTTGGCAAAATACGTTGGCAAAATAGGGCGCAGCGTTGGCAAAATATGTTGGCAAAACAGGACGCACCGTTGGAAAAATAGGGCGCAGCGTTGGCAAAATACGTTGGCAAAACAGGGCGCACCGTTGGCAAAATAGGTCGCAGCGTTGGCAAAATACGTTGGCAAAATAGGGCGCAGCGTTGGCAAAATACGTTGGCAAAACAGGACGCACCGTTGGAAAAATAGGGCGCAGCGTTGGCAAAATACGTTGGCAAAACAGGCCGCACCGTTGGCAAAACAGGCCGCACCGTTGGCAAAATAGGGCGCAGCGTTGGCAAAATACGTTGGCAAAACAGGACGCACCGTTGGAAAAATAGGGCGCAGCGTTGGCAAAATAGGGCGCAGCGTCTAGCACACCGTTGGCAAAACAGGGCGCAGCGTTGGCAAAACAGGGCGCAGCGTTGGCAAAATAGGGCGCACCGTTGGCAAAATAGGGCGCAGCGTTGGCAAAACAGGGCGCACCGTTGGCAAAATAGGCCGCAGCGTTGGCAAAACAGGGCGCACCGTTGGCAAAATAGGGCGCAGCGTTGGCAAAATAGGGCGCACCGTTGGCAAAATAGGGCGCAGCGTCTAGCACACCGTTGGCAAAACAGGGCGCACCGTTGGCAAAATAGGGCGCAGCGTTGGCAAAATACGTTGGCAAAACAGGGCGCACCGTTGGCAAAATAGGTCGCAGCGTTGGCAAAATACGTTGGCAAAATAGGGCGCAGCGTTGGCAAAATACGTTGGCAAAACAGGACGCACCGTTGGAAAAATAGGGCGCAGCGTTGGCAAAATACGTTGGCAAAACAGGCCGCACCGTTGGCAAAATAGGGCGCAGCGTTGGCAAAATAGGGCGCAGCGTTGGCAAAATACGTTGGCAAAACAGGACGCACCGTTGGAAAAATAGGGCGCAGCGTTGGCAAAATACGTTGGCAAAACAGGGCGCACCGTTGGCAAAATAGGGCGCAGCGTTGGCAAAATAGGGCGCAGCGTCTAGCACACCGTTGGCAAAACAGGGCGCACCGTTGGCAAAATAGGGCGCAGCGTTGGCAAAATAGGGCGCAGCGTTGGCAAAATAGGGCACCGTGTCTAGCACACCGTTGGCAAAACAGGGCGCACCGTTGGCAAAATAGGCCGCAGCGTTGGCAAAATACGTTGGCAAAACAGGCCGCACCGTTGGCAAAATAGGGCGCAGCGTTGGCAAAATACGTTGGCAAAACAGGCCGCACCGTTGGCAAAATAGGGCGCAGCGTTGGCAAAATACGTTGGCAAAACAGGCCGCAGCGTTGGAAAAATAGGGCGCAGCGTTGGCAAAATACGTTGGCAAAACAGGCCGCAGCGTTGGCAAAATAGGGCGCAGCGTTGGCAAAATAGGCCGCAGCGTTGGCAAAATAGGGCGCAGCGTTGGCAAAATAGGGCGCAGCGTCTAGCACACCGTTGGCAAAACAGGGCGCACCGTTGGCAAAATAGGGCGCAGCGTTGGCAAAATAGGCCGCAGCGTTGGCAAAATAGGGCGCAGCGTCTAGCACACCGTTGGCAAAACAGGGCGCACCGTTGGCAAAATAGGGCGCAGCGTTGGCAAAATACGTTGGCAAAACAGGGCGCAGCGTTGGCAAAATAGGCCGCAGCGTTGGCAAAATACGTTGGCAAAATAGGGCGCAGCGTTGGCAAAATACGTTGGCAAAACAGGACGCACCGTTGGAAAAATAGGGCACAGCGTTGGCAAAATACGTTGGCAAAACAGGACGCACCGTTGGAAAAATAGGGCACAGCGTTGGCAAAATACGTTGGCAAAACAGGCCGCACCGTTGGCAAAATAGGGCACAGCGTTGGCAAAATACGTTGGCAAAACAGGCCGCACCGTTGGAAAAATAGGGCACAGCGTTGGCAAAATACGTTGGCAAAACAGGCCGCACCGTTGGCAAAATAGGGCGCAGCGTTGGCAAAATAGGCCGCAGCGTTGGGAAAATACGTTGGCAAAACAGGGCGCACCGTTGGCAAAACAGGGCGCACCGTTGGCAAAACAGGACGCACCGTTGGAAAAATAGGGCGCAGCGTTGGCAAAATACGTTGGCAAAACAGGGCGCACCGTTGGCAAAATAGGGCGCACCGTTGGCAAAATAGGGCGCAGCGTCTAGCACACCGTTGGCAAAACAGGGCGCACCGTTGGCAAAATAGGGCGCAGCGTTGGCAAAATACGTTGGCAAAACAGGCCGCAGCGTTGGCAAAATACGTTGGCAAAACAGGACGCACCGTTGGCAAAATAGGCCGCAGCGTTGGCGAAATACGTTGGCAAAACAGGGCGCACCGTTGGCAAAATAGGGCGCAGCGTTGGCAAAATACGTTGGCAAAATACGTTGGCAAAACAGGGCGCACCGTT
>JAENRU010000388.1:42500-45000 GCA_016647705.1 Eucommia ulmoides | reverse complement strand
CAGGGCGCACCGTTGGCAAAATAGGGCGCAGCGTTGGCAAAATAGGGCGCACCGTTGGCAAAATAGGGCGCAGCGTCTAGCACACCGTTGGCAAAACAGGGCGCACCGTTGGCAAAATAGGGCGCAGCGTTGGCAAAATACGTTGGCAAAACAGGGCGCACCGTTGGCAAAATAGGTCGCAGCGTTGGCAAAATACGTTGGCAAAATAGGGCGCAGCGTTGGCAAAATACGTTGGCAAAACAGGACGCACCGTTGGAAAAATAGGGCGCAGCGTTGGCAAAATACGTTGGCAAAACAGGCCGCACCGTTGGCAAAATAGGGCGCAGCGTTGGCAAAATAGGGCGCAGCGTTGGCAAAATACGTTGGCAAAACAGGACGCACCGTTGGAAAAATAGGGCGCAGCGTTGGCAAAATACGTTGGCAAAACAGGGCGCACCGTTGGCAAAATAGGGCGCAGCGTTGGCAAAATAGGGCGCAGCGTCTAGCACACCGTTGGCAAAACAGGGCGCACCGTTGGCAAAATAGGGCGCAGCGTTGGCAAAATAGGGCGCAGCGTTGGCAAAATAGGGCACCGTGTCTAGCACACCGTTGGCAAAACAGGGCGCACCGTTGGCAAAATAGGCCGCAGCGTTGGCAAAATACGTTGGCAAAACAGGCCGCACCGTTGGCAAAATAGGGCGCAGCGTTGGCAAAATACGTTGGCAAAACAGGCCGCACCGTTGGCAAAATAGGGCGCAGCGTTGGCAAAATACGTTGGCAAAACAGGCCGCAGCGTTGGAAAAATAGGGCGCAGCGTTGGCAAAATACGTTGGCAAAACAGGCCGCAGCGTTGGCAAAATAGGGCGCAGCGTTGGCAAAATAGGCCGCAGCGTTGGCAAAATAGGGCGCAGCGTTGGCAAAATAGGGCGCAGCGTCTAGCACACCGTTGGCAAAACAGGGCGCACCGTTGGCAAAATAGGGCGCAGCGTTGGCAAAATAGGCCGCAGCGTTGGCAAAATAGGGCGCAGCGTCTAGCACACCGTTGGCAAAACAGGGCGCACCGTTGGCAAAATAGGGCGCAGCGTTGGCAAAATACGTTGGCAAAACAGGGCGCAGCGTTGGCAAAATAGGCCGCAGCGTTGGCAAAATACGTTGGCAAAATAGGGCGCAGCGTTGGCAAAATACGTTGGCAAAACAGGACGCACCGTTGGAAAAATAGGGCACAGCGTTGGCAAAATACGTTGGCAAAACAGGACGCACCGTTGGAAAAATAGGGCACAGCGTTGGCAAAATACGTTGGCAAAACAGGCCGCACCGTTGGCAAAATAGGGCACAGCGTTGGCAAAATACGTTGGCAAAACAGGCCGCACCGTTGGAAAAATAGGGCACAGCGTTGGCAAAATACGTTGGCAAAACAGGCCGCACCGTTGGCAAAATAGGGCGCAGCGTTGGCAAAATAGGCCGCAGCGTTGGGAAAATACGTTGGCAAAACAGGGCGCACCGTTGGCAAAACAGGGCGCACCGTTGGCAAAACAGGACGCACCGTTGGAAAAATAGGGCGCAGCGTTGGCAAAATACGTTGGCAAAACAGGGCGCACCGTTGGCAAAATAGGGCGCACCGTTGGCAAAATAGGGCGCAGCGTCTAGCACACCGTTGGCAAAACAGGGCGCACCGTTGGCAAAATAGGGCGCAGCGTTGGCAAAATACGTTGGCAAAACAGGCCGCAGCGTTGGCAAAATACGTTGGCAAAACAGGACGCACCGTTGGCAAAATAGGCCGCAGCGTTGGCGAAATACGTTGGCAAAACAGGGCGCACCGTTGGCAAAATAGGGCGCAGCGTTGGCAAAATACGTTGGCAAAATACGTTGGCAAAACAGGGCGCACCGTTGGCAAAATAGGCCGCAGCGTTGGCAAAATACGTTGGCAAAACAGGGCGCACCGTTGGCACAGCGTCTGTATTGCAAAGTGCACGATGGCTTGCATGCATTTTCAAATGCATTTGCACTTTGCATAGTGCATTGCATTGCATGCATTTCCAAGGCACCTTGCCAATGCATAGTGCACAATGGCTTGCATGCATTTTCAAATGCATTTCCACAATGCATAGTGCATATTGCATTGCATGCTTTGGCAAGACCTTTGCAAAGTGCACAATGCATGTTGCATCATATGCATTGGAAATGTCTTTGCACAATCCAAAGTGCGCCATATGCATTACATGCGAAATGCGCACTTTCTACCAATTAAAGACCGAGCACAATATAGACTTTCTACTCATTTCCTCCCATTTCACTTCCCAAATATTTTTACATGTTAATACATATTTATTACTGATTTTTCAGCATTTTTCCCGATTTTTTTGGCATTTTTCTGATTTTTCTGTGCATTTTTCAGCATTTTTTCTGGAAAAATCGAAATAAATATTTCCGGGATCCGAAAAATCACGAAATTCATTTTCATGGTAGAAATAATTATTATCTTTCAAACAAAACTGATTTCAAGCCAAAATGATACCTAAAA
>JAENRU010000388.1:30000-32500 GCA_016647705.1 Eucommia ulmoides | reverse complement strand
GCAAAATACGTTGGCAAAACAGGCCGCACCGTTGGCAAAATAGGGCGCAGCGTTGGCAAAATACGTTGGCAAAACAGGCCGCACCGTTGGCAAAATAGGGCGCAGCGTTGGCAAAATACGTTGGCAAAACAGGCCGCAGCGTTGGAAAAATAGGGCGCAGCGTTGGCAAAATACGTTGGCAAAACAGGCCGCAGCGTTGGCAAAATAGGGCGCAGCGTTGGCAAAATAGGCCGCAGCGTTGGCAAAATAGGGCGCAGCGTTGGCAAAATAGGGCGCAGCGTCTAGCACACCGTTGGCAAAACAGGGCGCACCGTTGGCAAAATAGGGCGCAGCGTTGGCAAAATAGGCCGCAGCGTTGGCAAAATAGGGCGCAGCGTCTAGCACACCGTTGGCAAAACAGGGCGCACCGTTGGCAAAATAGGGCGCAGCGTTGGCAAAATACGTTGGCAAAACAGGGCGCAGCGTTGGCAAAATAGGCCGCAGCGTTGGCAAAATACGTTGGCAAAATAGGGCGCAGCGTTGGCAAAATACGTTGGCAAAACAGGACGCACCGTTGGAAAAATAGGGCACAGCGTTGGCAAAATACGTTGGCAAAACAGGACGCACCGTTGGAAAAATAGGGCACAGCGTTGGCAAAATACGTTGGCAAAACAGGCCGCACCGTTGGCAAAATAGGGCACAGCGTTGGCAAAATACGTTGGCAAAACAGGCCGCACCGTTGGAAAAATAGGGCACAGCGTTGGCAAAATACGTTGGCAAAACAGGCCGCACCGTTGGCAAAATAGGGCGCAGCGTTGGCAAAATAGGCCGCAGCGTTGGGAAAATACGTTGGCAAAACAGGGCGCACCGTTGGCAAAACAGGGCGCACCGTTGGCAAAACAGGACGCACCGTTGGAAAAATAGGGCGCAGCGTTGGCAAAATACGTTGGCAAAACAGGGCGCACCGTTGGCAAAATAGGGCGCACCGTTGGCAAAATAGGGCGCAGCGTCTAGCACACCGTTGGCAAAACAGGGCGCACCGTTGGCAAAATAGGGCGCAGCGTTGGCAAAATACGTTGGCAAAACAGGCCGCAGCGTTGGCAAAATACGTTGGCAAAACAGGACGCACCGTTGGCAAAATAGGCCGCAGCGTTGGCGAAATACGTTGGCAAAACAGGGCGCACCGTTGGCAAAATAGGGCGCAGCGTTGGCAAAATACGTTGGCAAAATACGTTGGCAAAACAGGGCGCACCGTTGGCAAAATAGGCCGCAGCGTTGGCAAAATACGTTGGCAAAACAGGGCGCACCGTTGGCACAGCGTCTGTATTGCAAAGTGCACGATGGCTTGCATGCATTTTCAAATGCATTTGCACTTTGCATAGTGCATTGCATTGCATGCATTTCCAAGGCACCTTGCCAATGCATAGTGCACAATGGCTTGCATGCATTTTCAAATGCATTTCCACAATGCATAGTGCATATTGCATTGCATGCTTTGGCAAGACCTTTGCAAAGTGCACAATGCATGTTGCATCATATGCATTGGAAATGTCTTTGCACAATCCAAAGTGCGCCATATGCATTACATGCGAAATGCGCACTTTCTACCAATTAAAGACCGAGCACAATATAGACTTTCTACTCATTTCCTCCCATTTCACTTCCCAAATATTTTTACATGTTAATACATATTTATTACTGATTTTTCAGCATTTTTCCCGATTTTTTTGGCATTTTTCTGATTTTTCTGTGCATTTTTCAGCATTTTTTCTGGAAAAATCGAAATAAATATTTCCGGGATCCGAAAAATCACGAAATTCATTTTCATGGTAGAAATAATTATTATCTTTCAAACAAAACTGATTTCAAGCCAAAATGATACCTAAAACTCCAAAAAAGTCCATTATGACTCCTCGAGCACCTTGATGTCTACTGCTGTCACTTAGTTTTTTTTGCATAAGGTATTATAAGGGGGGAGGTGTTCCCAGGCAGCTAGTACCCCCCTGACCCCAGGCAGCCGTCCCTCCCCCGTGCAAGGCATCGTTAGCAAGGCCCCTACGAGTGACCCGAGGTGATCCTAAAGGAAGGAAAGATATGCTAACATGCCGAACACGAGGGGGGGGCGGTCTGGGGTCTACGTGAAGCCTGGAACAACGGGGCACGCCCGGAGCTACCGTCGACCCGACGCATTTACGGTAGCGCAGAAGGACGTGCCACGGGACCGCGGAGTTGGTGTCAAGCGCAACGTGCCCGACGGGATTATGTGGAGAGGAACACCACATTTCTCTAGCGTGGCGTGGCGACTCCACGGTCAGGGGGGGGGCATACCGTCGGATCCGTTGCACCACGTCGATTATGTGCTACCGGTTGGCTGGTATTGTAGCACATTTTCGGTAGCGTGGTGCGGCGGTGAAGCGGTATGCCATTAAAAAGAGGGGGGGGACTAAAATGAACAAAAACACACTAAATTGTAGCCTTCGGACCGTTGCTTCCAAAACGTGCGACCCGTTACTACCGTTGC
>JAENRU010000388.1:7500-10000 GCA_016647705.1 Eucommia ulmoides | reverse complement strand
AAATAGGGCGCAGCGTTGGCAAAATACGTTGGCAAAACAGGGCGCACCGTTGGCAAAATAGGTCGCAGCGTTGGCAAAATACGTTGGCAAAATAGGGCGCAGCGTTGGCAAAATATGTTGGCAAAACAGGACGCACCGTTGGAAAAATAGGGCGCAGCGTTGGCAAAATACGTTGGCAAAACAGGGCGCACCGTTGGCAAAATAGGTCGCAGCGTTGGCAAAATACGTTGGCAAAATAGGGCGCAGCGTTGGCAAAATACGTTGGCAAAACAGGACGCACCGTTGGAAAAATAGGGCGCAGCGTTGGCAAAATACGTTGGCAAAACAGGCCGCACCGTTGGCAAAACAGGCCGCACCGTTGGCAAAATAGGGCGCAGCGTTGGCAAAATACGTTGGCAAAACAGGACGCACCGTTGGAAAAATAGGGCGCAGCGTTGGCAAAATAGGGCGCAGCGTCTAGCACACCGTTGGCAAAACAGGGCGCAGCGTTGGCAAAACAGGGCGCAGCGTTGGCAAAATAGGGCGCACCGTTGGCAAAATAGGGCGCAGCGTTGGCAAAACAGGGCGCACCGTTGGCAAAATAGGCCGCAGCGTTGGCAAAACAGGGCGCACCGTTGGCAAAATAGGGCGCAGCGTTGGCAAAATAGGGCGCACCGTTGGCAAAATAGGGCGCAGCGTCTAGCACACCGTTGGCAAAACAGGGCGCACCGTTGGCAAAATAGGGCGCAGCGTTGGCAAAATACGTTGGCAAAACAGGGCGCACCGTTGGCAAAATAGGTCGCAGCGTTGGCAAAATACGTTGGCAAAATAGGGCGCAGCGTTGGCAAAATACGTTGGCAAAACAGGACGCACCGTTGGAAAAATAGGGCGCAGCGTTGGCAAAATACGTTGGCAAAACAGGCCGCACCGTTGGCAAAATAGGGCGCAGCGTTGGCAAAATAGGGCGCAGCGTTGGCAAAATACGTTGGCAAAACAGGACGCACCGTTGGAAAAATAGGGCGCAGCGTTGGCAAAATACGTTGGCAAAACAGGGCGCACCGTTGGCAAAATAGGGCGCAGCGTTGGCAAAATAGGGCGCAGCGTCTAGCACACCGTTGGCAAAACAGGGCGCACCGTTGGCAAAATAGGGCGCAGCGTTGGCAAAATAGGGCGCAGCGTTGGCAAAATAGGGCACCGTGTCTAGCACACCGTTGGCAAAACAGGGCGCACCGTTGGCAAAATAGGCCGCAGCGTTGGCAAAATACGTTGGCAAAACAGGCCGCACCGTTGGCAAAATAGGGCGCAGCGTTGGCAAAATACGTTGGCAAAACAGGCCGCACCGTTGGCAAAATAGGGCGCAGCGTTGGCAAAATACGTTGGCAAAACAGGCCGCAGCGTTGGAAAAATAGGGCGCAGCGTTGGCAAAATACGTTGGCAAAACAGGCCGCAGCGTTGGCAAAATAGGGCGCAGCGTTGGCAAAATAGGCCGCAGCGTTGGCAAAATAGGGCGCAGCGTTGGCAAAATAGGGCGCAGCGTCTAGCACACCGTTGGCAAAACAGGGCGCACCGTTGGCAAAATAGGGCGCAGCGTTGGCAAAATAGGCCGCAGCGTTGGCAAAATAGGGCGCAGCGTCTAGCACACCGTTGGCAAAACAGGGCGCACCGTTGGCAAAATAGGGCGCAGCGTTGGCAAAATACGTTGGCAAAACAGGGCGCAGCGTTGGCAAAATAGGCCGCAGCGTTGGCAAAATACGTTGGCAAAATAGGGCGCAGCGTTGGCAAAATACGTTGGCAAAACAGGACGCACCGTTGGAAAAATAGGGCACAGCGTTGGCAAAATACGTTGGCAAAACAGGACGCACCGTTGGAAAAATAGGGCACAGCGTTGGCAAAATACGTTGGCAAAACAGGCCGCACCGTTGGCAAAATAGGGCACAGCGTTGGCAAAATACGTTGGCAAAACAGGCCGCACCGTTGGAAAAATAGGGCACAGCGTTGGCAAAATACGTTGGCAAAACAGGCCGCACCGTTGGCAAAATAGGGCGCAGCGTTGGCAAAATAGGCCGCAGCGTTGGGAAAATACGTTGGCAAAACAGGGCGCACCGTTGGCAAAACAGGGCGCACCGTTGGCAAAACAGGACGCACCGTTGGAAAAATAGGGCGCAGCGTTGGCAAAATACGTTGGCAAAACAGGGCGCACCGTTGGCAAAATAGGGCGCACCGTTGGCAAAATAGGGCGCAGCGTCTAGCACACCGTTGGCAAAACAGGGCGCACCGTTGGCAAAATAGGGCGCAGCGTTGGCAAAATACGTTGGCAAAACAGGCCGCAGCGTTGGCAAAATACGTTGGCAAAACAGGACGCACCGTTGGCAAAATAGGCCGCAGCGTTGGCGAAATACGTTGGCAAAACAGGGCGCACCGTTGGCAAAATAGGGCGCAGCGTTGGCAAAATACGTTGGCAAAATACGTTGGCAAAACAGGGCGCACCGTTGGCAAAATAGGCCGCAGCGTTGGCAAAATA
>JAENRU010000041.1:0-62388 GCA_016647705.1 Eucommia ulmoides | reverse complement strand
CTGTCAATAAGTTTAGATGGTGTGCTTGGTCATCAGACTTGGAGAAAAATAATTTTAGAAAATGACCTAAGTAAAAAATTGACTCTGAAAAATGCAATCCGATCAAATATTCATTTTAGAAGGGTTTGGGAGTTCGTTACACTCATGAAAGGTGTTAGACACCCCCAAGACGTCTGTCCGAAGACAGGTATCTTATGTCCAATTAAATCCAACCAATTTTAAGTCTGAATGTTCTATTTTATTTATAAAAAATCATGAAAAAAAAATCTTTATGTTTTTTTAAAGATAAGGTAAGACAAATTTTTGATATTTTGAAATTAATGTTCTACCATTGTGATTTCATATCAAATATTGATGATTTATCAACATTACCCATTAAATTTTTTAACTTAAAAGGGCAAATCAACTTAAGAAAATAATGGTTATCGAATGATTGTACGGATGAAAATACAAATGATCGTGATAAATATAAATTTAAAGATTAAATGTGTAATTTGATAAATCTCAGATCCACACAAATACTCATTCTATGATATAAGGGCCAAAAATGTAATTATCCTCTTCTTCTCCTTTTTTTTTTTTTTTGTTAGAGACATTACGAGAACTTTCCCAATTATAGAATTCTCTTCCATGCAACAAGTGATAGCTGTATCCTCGGCACAAAGTAGAAAACATGAAAATAAGACGCGGAAATCCACCTAAAAACAATTTCCCATTTGCATTCATTCTCCTGGATGCTTCCTACTTCCCAGTAAACATGGGACGGCTCACAAAAACACCACCTATATAAAGGATGAAGAATTGCTAACATACCACCCCTTAATGTATTATATGGGATTGATCCATGTGGCCTATTAGGGCAAAACCCTAGTCTTCACTTTCCTACAAATATGTATATATCGTTGTATTATATGTGTATCACTTTTCATAATATCAATTCATGATTCTTCTCCCACTTCTCAATTATCTTAACATGGTATCGGAGTCAAGGTTATGGGTCTCTATTCCTCGTAGTCAAATCATTTCTTCAAGCCAGTGATTGCACATTTCTCATCATTCTCTCGTAATCAAATCAATCGTACAAATCGGGGGTTGCACTCAAAGCGGGTGTTAGATTCCTGTTCCACATCGCTCATCTGAAAGTTCCCAAGCCACTATATAAATCAAAGGAGTTTCTCCACTTAGGATCATATGATTTTAAGTTGGAACCTCTTAACATGGTATCAGAGCAAGTCGTTCTTGGACCTGTTCTCTCTAAAAATTTTGCAACCCTAAAGCTTCCGTCGCCGTCGCCTTTATTCTCCCAAGACTTTCGTCGCTACTGTAGGCTTCATTCTTTCTCCAGGATCAACAACCATCATGCCACCATCTTCATCTTGCAAAACAAACACAACGCCACCAAAATCACAGCCACTGGAGATCACACGTGCTCTCATACGCCGTCAACAGCCTGTAGTACCACCACCCTTCGCCGTCTCGGATTTTGAGATCTATAACCTCAACCAAGGCTCCAAATCAATTCCACAATATACCATCGGAACTGTCTCAACGAGACGATTCAAACTACGCAAAAATAATTCCATTCCGACGCCACATGCACCCTCACGCGTAGCACAAAGGGTTAGCTCTTTATTCGCGTTTGATCCACACGCCTTGTTCAACCAGCTATGTCGTATCAGCCCTAAATCTAGTCAGCAGCCCAATCAATGTCCACTAAGCGCCACATCAGCGCCACCTAAACGCCACGTCAACGTCCTGGAGAATTTTATTGCCACGTGTCCTCCATGTCATCGTTGACCAGCGTTGATCATCGCCACGTCGGATTCCAATCATCAAATCTCGGCCACGTCATTGGTTTGTTTGTGAAATTTTTCTTGGACTAGTTCGGCAATTTTTAGACCGATTTTCCTCAAACTTGGACCACTTTCTAGGGTTTTTCGACGTTCTAATTCTGTTTCTGGCTTCTGTTTTGTGATTTGGACTCACAGAATATACTTTTGTTATATCCGTGTGGTTCCTACACCTGTTCACTTGATTTTCACCTGGTCCTTGAAGATTTAATACCGGTTCATGGATAATTTTGGAATTCTGAATCCATCCGTGACAACAGCTTCTAGGTTCAACAACAATGTCTATGGGTTCTTCGCTCATTTTCAATGCCAAAGAGGGTTCAGACCCTACCTCATCTACTGTCACCATTTCTATTACCGATTTAGCCTCATTCTTCCTTCATATCTTCTCAAAAGTGGTACTAGTACAAATCTTTCCCCTGCTCACTTACTACAAGTAATTCTCTTGGTTCTTTGATTCTGCCTGTTGTAATCACATGACATCTGATCCCAATATTTTTTCAACCAAACTATCTGCGATGAATATCCCCAGTATTTATACTACTGATAGTTCTCAAATGCCTGTTACATATACCAGTCAGGTTTTTACTTCTCATCTTTCTATTCCTGACACATATTTGATTCCAAAACTCCTTAAATCTCTTGTCTGTTGGGCAACTTTGTGAATTGGGATTTGAAGTCATATTTTCTAATAGTAGTTATCATGTACAGGATCTCAGACAGGAGAAACTCTTGGGACTGGTTGTAAGGTTGGACGCCTATTTGAACTTACCAGTTTACACCTTCCATCTCCAACTCCATCATCACCACAACCAAATATCCATTATCAACCTATGCAACCTCACCACTACTGCCAGTATCATCTTCCTCATCCTTATCTCCACAAACACCAGTGTCTCTCTCACCCTTCCAACTTTGGCATGCTCGGTTAGGCCACACTTTATCTAGCCGATTAAAATCGCTTCTCTCTAGTGGTTAGTTAGGTTCAGTTCAACATGAGTCCTTTAAATGTATATTGCCAACTTGCCAAACAACCAGCCCTACATTTCAAATAGAGTCAATCTATTTCCCTTGCACTGTTTGATCTAGTTTATTCTGATATTTGGGGGCCTTTTCCTCATGCCTCGATGGTTGGCTACTTTGTTATCTTTGTGGACGACTACTATCGATATACATGGTTGTTTCTTATGAAACATCGATCCGAACTATTCCAAATATATTCTGAGTTTTTTTCCATGGTTCAAAGCCAATTTTCAAGAAATATCAAAGTTTTTCGCTCAGATAATGCAATGAAATACAAGGATCGTGCTTTTGTTAACCTACTTCGCAAAAATGGCACGCTCTCCCATCATTTGTGTCTTAGTACATCCAACAAAATGGACAAGCCGAATGCAAACATAGACATATTCTTGACACAGTTCGTGCTCTGCTCATTTCTTAATCATATCCTGAGCATTTTTGGGGTGAGGTTGCCTTCACGGCTATCTACACAATAAACCGTGTCCTTTCCGTTACAATCCAAAACCAGTCTCCATTTGAACGCCTTTTTGGTAAAACTCCTGATTACTCTAAACTCAGAGTCTTTGGTTGCGCTTATTTTATTCTTCTCAAACCACATGAACACAGCAAACTGGATCTAAGGGCTAGTCTGTGTTATTTTCTTGGATATGGCATCGAACATAAAGGGTATCGGTGCTGAGATCCTATTTCTAAAACCCTTCGTATCTCACGACATGTCGTCTTTTGGGAACATCAAATATTTTCTTCCTTATGGTCATTTGACGTGTCGACCCTCAATGATCCTGTACTGCCTTCTGTTGATACCCACGCCCTAGATCACCCTCGTCGCTTTACCAGGGTAACTCATCCTCCACATTACCTTTCTGATTTTAATTATTTTTCCACCATACTTCATCTGCATGAGTCTCAATCCTATAATGAGGCTAGTACTAATCCTCTTTGGCAGAAAGTAATGGACGAAGAACTTCAGGCCCTCGCCAAAACTCATACCTGGGATATTGTAGCTCTACCCCCTGGAAAAACTCCTATTAGGTGCAAATGGGTATTTAAGATCAATACGCTTTCTGATGGTTTGTTGAACGATATAAAACCTGACTTGTTGCCAAGGGATTTGCTCAGGAATATGGTATTGACTATGAAGAGACATTTGCTACAGTGGCGAGGCTAACATCTGTCCGTACACTACTTGCCGTCGTCGCCATTCGAAAATGGACTTTATTTTAAATGGATGTCAAAAATGCATTTCTTAATGGCGATCTTTTTGAGGAAGTATATATGCATACCCTTCTTGGCTTGGCTGTTCCTCGAAATAAAGTTTGTCGCCTTCGTCGTGCTCTATATGGTTTGAAACAAGCTCCACGTGCCTGGTTTACAAAATTCAGTACTACTATTCATCAGTTTAGATTCACACTTAGTGCTCATGATTTGGCTCTGTTTATTCACCATATTGCTAATGATATTATCTTTCTTTTACTATACGTGAATGATATGGTTATCACTAGAGATGATATACGCGACATTTCTAAACTCAAAAAGTTTCTAAGTGGCCAATTCGAGATGAAAAACCTTGGCGTGGTCATCTCTTTTCTTGGTCTTGAAGTCTCATCGGGTTTTGATGGATATTTTTTCTCTCAGGCCAAATATTCCACGGATCTCCTTTCCAAGGCTGGGATCACTAACTCAACCACTGCCACTACTCCTCTCGAGTCGAATGTCAGACTTACCCTACTTGATGGTTCACCTCTTCAAAATGACACTCTATATCGTCAACTGGTTCGAAGTGTTGTATACCTCATTGTCACTTGCCTTGACATTGCCTTGTCGTTCATCAGGTTAGCCAGTTCTTGTTCGCTCCTCGGACCACCCATTATTCTATTGTTCTTTGCATTCTTCGGTATGTCATGGGTACATTATTTCATGGTCTTCATTTCTCAACTCAGTCTGCTCCTATTTTATAAGCTTATTCTGATGCCGATTGGGCTGGAGACTCCACCGACAGACGTTCAACCACTGGTTACTATTTCTTTTTGGGGCAAATACGTGTATATCGTTGTATTATATGTGTATCACTTTTCATAATATCAATTCATGATTATTCTCCCACTTCTAATTATCTTAACACACCCAAACAAATCTCGCTCTCTAAAAATGGCATATTGTTGCAGAGCTTCTTCAGTTATGGTTCTTCTTCTCTCACTACTAATCATCATGGGACTTCCCTTTCATCGCGACAGCCAATTTCTACCATGATGTGGACATCACTTAGGGCGATCATCGTGGCAAAATACTCGAAAGTGGCCGACTTTTGACTCTCTCTCTGGATAAATTCTCGGGCTCCGGCTTCCAATCCAAGAATGAGTATCTCTTCGGCCGCTTCGATCTCTAGCTCAAGCTCGTTCCTGGCAACTCTAGGAACCGTCACTACATTTTTCCTAAACTCAATGCTAATGACTAAAACATGTATATATTAGATTGTTGTCCTACGTCGATTCATTATTAGTGTTGAAATATCTTAACAGCATTCCACAATCCCACGTGATTTTCAACAGCTAATATTGTTTATTTTTTACAGTTATCGTCGCAAGGACCAGCGCACGATGAGATTGATTTATAGTATTTGGGAAACGTCTCCACGAAACCTTACACAGTCCATACAAATGTATTTGCACAGGGGAAAGGAGGCAAAGAGCAACAATTTCACCTCTGGTTCGACCCGACCTCTTCATTTCACACCTTCTCCATCGTTTAGAACTCTCAACAAATCATGTAAGTATTTAAAACTCACAATCCATTTATCTCTTCATGTAATTTCAAACCGTTTTATTCTACCACTAAATAAAACTTATTAGTCGGATAAATCGTACTTTGCCCCTTTAAAGTTTGATATAGTCTAGTTTTGGTCTCTGTTGTGATATTTGTCCTAAAGTTTATTTTTCATATTATTTTGGTTCAATTGACTGATTTTTGTCTATTTTTTGTTAGAGTAATCAGTAAAAATGTGTTTTACCCATGTTATTCTGAAACTAACCTTTTTTTTTTTTTTCTTCAGTTTCTTGGTGGATGACATTCCAATTAGAGTATTCAACAATGAAGAGGCAATGGGTGTTTCGTTCCCCAAAAGCCAACCAATGAAGATATGTTCGAGTCTTTGGAACGTAGATGATTGGGCAATACAAGGTGGTCGGGTCAAGGCCGACTGGACTCAAATGCCTTTCACTGCCTCCTCTAGGAATTTTAATGCCAATGCATGCGTTAAGACGTCCTCTGGTTGTCTTGTGGTTCAAATTCATTCAATGCAGAGGCAGGCCATGCAAAACAAAAGACTTGATGCCAGGGGCCGAAACAAACTTAGATGGGTGCAACAAAAGTATGTGATCTATAATATTGTACTGATTATCAAAGGTTTTCCCTCCGAATGCCGATGTTGAAGTTCTAGGATTGATTTTCTTCATTCGATTATTCCTCTTTTTGTTTCCAAAAGTTTAAAAATCATTCTTTATTTGTTTGTATACATCTTATTATTAAGAGATTCTATTCGATTTTTTAATGTATTCTATATTGGTTATTATTTATAAAGTTTATGTGAGATCTCACATCAAAAGTTTTAGAAAAAATTATTTTATATATAGAGTACCATATGGGCTACTAGTAATACATTGACTTAAGCGTTTTGAGCCACATGAATTTGGTTCAAAAGTTACTATGCCAATGGGCCACATGTGGCATCACAAATGATGTCAAAGCCAACTCTGATCCAAAAATAGTATCGTGGTGGTGTTGATAAAGGAGTAAAGGATTTGGAGAGAGATAGAGGTCCCGAGCTAGGTAACTGTGTCGGATTATGGGTTGCCCTATGTCGGCTTATGGGTTGCCCTGTGTTGGCTTATTGGTTGCTCTGTCCTCTTATGGGTTGTCATCTACACTACTATCCAAAAGGATGAACTGGGCCAAAATTAGGGCAATATTATGAGATCTCACATTGAAAATATTACAATGATTGTGATTTATAAAGTATATCTGGGCAACTAGTAATACCTTTGAATATAAATTTTATACCACGGATTCGGTCCAAAAATTACTAGACCAATGCTGTAAGACCCCGATTTCCCACATATATCATTTTATTTTCATTTTAGAGCATTTAGAAAATTACGGGGTAAAAATGGAGTTAATTGAAAACATAATTAAAAGTTTTTGGGTCAATTAAAAATTTAAAAATATTTTTACTAAGAAGGCAGTACACTCGCAGGTGAAGCAGCTAGGAGTCGGTCCCTTACTGGCACTAGGTAGAGTCCTACGAAGGAGTCGTGTGGAGGGTTGAGATGAATTTTCTGAGTCGAACTTGTGAGGGGTTTCATGGTATTATTTTTGCTGTTAGTACATTTGGAGAACGAGTGTGTTCCCATAATAGAAATATGTATAACTTCATATAGATAATGGTTTATTTATAATATGCATAGTGTCTTGTAATAGATGGTTGGTTGGTTGTTTCCGGTGATGTCTTGATGTCGTCACGCCAGCTCGGGATGTCGGGATTTCGGGACGGGACGTGACAATTTTGGTATCAGAGCCTAGGTTATAGGTTCTGTAGACTTTCTAGTAGTTGTGTCAATAGAGGATCATGAGATAGGAAGACGTGACAGTCATTAGTCAGTAGGGGACTTTGAGATAGGGTGTCGATAGGTGGGTTAAGCGTGAGTGATAGTTATTGTATTGCATTAGATGGTACATTGACATCGTGCATGGTTATTTGTCTTGTTGGTAATTAGTGGGGGGGTGAAGTTGTGATACTTCCAGTTGGGGGTTCGGGTAGTGTGGTTGGTAGTAGTATTGGGTGAATCGCGATTGTGGGGGTGCTAGTGGTTGGAATATTAAATTATAACTGATAAGTAATTCTATTAGTAGTATTTGACATTGGGATTCCCTGTCGTAGTACATAATATTTTTATTGTTAAACCAACAGTGTGGCAAAGTACACTTATTTCGTCCAATGTTAAGTTATTCATTGAATTGACTTGGTAGACAACATTTTATTTATGCAATTACACAACACACTGCGCTACTATTTAAGATATGCAGATTCTATCATAATGTGTGGGTGTGCTCGTGATTTTATTAACAATGGAGGCTCATATGGTTAAAGCAGAGAGAGACGACCAGTTGGCGGTATGAAATTAGATCTGATTTGGTAAAAACGGAAAAGATAAGATGTAGACTAATCTAGAAAGGGATTACTTTGGAAATACGTTTTAGGTAGTCGGGCGAGCAAATTTAAAAGTTATACGAAATGGGCAAACGCAGCGAGAATTAATAGAGAATGATGTATAGGAAGTAGCCGAGAACTATGAGTCCGTGTTAATAGTTAGTGCGAACAAATATAGTTCACTTTGTAGTGGTGGTAAGGAAATTGTCGGTAGATCTAATACCCTTGAATATTTTCGATCTTGATATAATACTGGATATGGATTTGTTGTTTGGCTATCATGCCACGATGGATTGTTTCAAGAAAAAAGTAATCTTTCAAATCTCAGGCGAGCCAGAATTTGTATTCTCGGGAGACAGAATTATCACTCCTGTTAGTCTGATTTCAGCCCTAGAAGCCAGGAAATTATTGCAAAAAGGGTGTCAGGGATACCTTGCGCACATAATGGGCACAAATCAGAGAGATGTTTTGATAGCAGATATTCTAGTGGTCAGAGATTTTTTTTTTTCCCGACATGTTTCTAGATGAATTGCCAAGGTTGCCAGTAGATAGAGAGATGGAATTCACAATCAAGTTACTTCCTAGAACTGCTTCTATATTTATTCCACCCTATCGTATGGCGCCTACTGAGTTGAAAGGATTGAGGGTGCAGTTACAAGATTTATTAGATCGTGGGTTTATAAGACCCAGTGTTTTCCCATGGGGAACCCCAGTGTTGTTCGTGAAGAAGAAGAATGTCACGTTGAGAATGTATATCGACCATCGACAGTTAAATAAGGTGACCGTTCGTAAAAATATCCGTTGCCTAGGATTGACGATTTGTTTGACCAGCTCCAGAAGGCTAAAGCGTTTTCCAAAATAGATCCTCGATCGGGGTATCACCAATTGGAAGTCAGAGACAGTTATGTGGCAAAAATGGCGTTCCCTACGAGATATGGACACTATAAATTTTTGGTTATGCCCTTCGGATTGATAAATACCCTGCTGCCTTCATGGACTTGATGAATTGAATCTTCCAACCTTATCGGGATCAATTTATTATCAAATTTATTGACGATATATTGATATATTCCCAAAACAGAAACAAGCATGCAGAGCATCTTCAGTTTGTGTTGTAGGCATTGCGGGAGAAACGGTTGTAGGCGAAATTCAGTAAATGTGAATTTTGGCTAGATCAGGTAGTATCTTTGGGGCATGTTATTTCAAAAGAATGGTATTCAGGTAGACCTGAAGAGAAGTTGTTGTTCAGTGGGAAAACCCGAGAAATGTGATTGAAGTTCCAAGCATTTTAGGATTAGCGGGTCACTATCGATGATTTGTGTAGTGATTCTCTGTTATAGCGGCCCCGTTGACTCGTTTGACCGCAAGGAATCCAAATTTGAGTGGACTGACAAATGTGAATAGAGTTTTCAGGAGTTGAAGAGTAGATTGACATCGGCACCAGTACTATCCCTCTTGACGGAAGGGGTAGTTTTGTGATATATGATGCATCCCACCAAGGGCTAGGATATGTTCTGATACAAAATGGTCATGTAATCACATACGCACCTTGACAACTGAAGAATCATGAGCAAAATTACCCGACGCATGATCTGGAGCTGGCAGCGATTATAATTGCCTTAAAGATTTGGAGACACTACTTGTATGGCGAGACGTGTAAAATTTACACCAACCACCAAAGTTTGAAATATTTGTTTACTTAGAAGGAATTAAATTTGAGGAAGAGACGTTTGATAGAGTTGATTAAAGACTATGTTTTCACTATCCACTATCACCTGGGGAAAGTAATGTTGTAGTGGATACGTTGAGTCAGAAATTGGCGGGTTCGATCGCGTGCATAAGAGCCGCTCATACTTACCTATATGTAGATTTAAGATCGTTGTGAGTTCAGTTAGCGGTTGGTCAGACAGCTGCATTGCTTGCGACTTTGAATTTGAAACTGACATTGATTAATCATATTATCGAAACTTAGAAGTCAGACGTTCAATTGGAGAAGATTCGAGATGAAGTGAGAAATGGTCACAGAGCGGATTTTCATGTCAGGGAGAGCGATGAAGTGTTGATGATGGGAAATAGATTGTGTGTGCCTAACGACACCAGTTTGAAGAACGATATTTTGGAAGAAGCGCATAGCTCAACATACGCGATGCATCTAGGCGGTACCAGAATGTATCGGGAAATCGTAGAATTTGTTGCCAAGTGTCTTGTTTGTCAGCAAGTTAAGATTGAGCATCAACGTCCAGTTGGGTTATTTCAGCCTTGACCTATTCTAAAGTGGAAATGAGAGCATATTACGATGAATTTCGTTTCGGAATCACCCCATACTAAAAAAAAAAAAAAAAAAAAAAAAAAAAAAAAAAAGGAAAAAAAAAAAAGAGGCATAATTCCATCTGGGTGATCATTAATAGGCTTACCAAGTCTACTCATTTTTTCGACTATAAAGACGACATACTCTTAGGAGGTATGCCTAATTGTATATTGACGGGATTGTTCGGTTACATGGTGCACCAGTTTCTATAGTGACGGACAGAGATCCGAGATTTACTTCGAGGTTCTGGTCAAATCTCTAAACTGCTTTGGGTACCAAGCTGAAGTATAGCACCGTTTTCCATCCTCGGACGGACGGGCAATCAGAGCGTACAATTTAGACGTTGGAGGAGATATTGAGGGATGCGTTCGAAAATTTCCTGGTAGTTGGGATGATCATTTGACATTGATGAAATTTGTCTACAATAATAGCTATCATTCGGCAATCGAAATGGCCCTGTATGAAACGTTGTATGGTAGAAGATGCAGAACCCCAGTTTGTTGAACTGAGGTGTGAGAAATGAAATTACTGATGCTGGATATCGCCCAAAGAACAACAATAAAGTAAAGGTAACTTAGGAAATATTGAAAAACTATTCAGAGTCGATAAAAGAGTTATGCGGACAAGCGTAGGCGAGAGTTGGATTTTAAAGTAAGCGATTCATGTGGTTTGCGTATATCCCATTAGAAGGGCATAATGAGATTCGAGAAGAAAGGAAAATTAAGTCCAAGGTATACACGGACCATATGAGATTTTAGAACGGGTTGGCGGCGATAGCCTATCGATGTTCTGCAAATATGTGCCAGATCTCACGTGTTGGCTTCGTAACCGATCGAATTAGAAGAAGATTGACATACGTTGAGGAGTCAGTCCAAATTCTAAGCCGTAAAAATCGGGCGTTGCGAACAAAATGATCCCATTAGTCAAAGTGTTATGGCACATCTTCATGTAATGAAAGAGGCGACATGGGAGCGTGAGGACGACATGAGAAAAAATACTTGCATTTGTTCGATTAAGGTAATAAAATTTCGGGACGAAATTTCTTTTAGGAGGGAAGGGTTGTAAGACCCCGATTTCCTACTGTGTCATTTATTTCATTTTAGAGCATTTAGAAAATTACGGGGTAAAATGGAGTTAATTGAAAACCTAATTAAAAGTTTTTGGGTGAATTAAAAATTTAGAAATATTGATTCTAAATTTTGGGATTCAAATTGTCACTTAAATTCTAAACTAAAAATTTTAAGGGTTCAAATTGCGATTTAAGGAAATTGTAAATAGTACATTGGGCTAAAATAATGATGTAAAGAAGTTAGGGGGAAAAAGAGTAATAAAATAAAAGATTTTTTTAAACACATAATATAACATATACATATGTGTGTGTGTGTGCTGTGTTTGCCGACCGAATTGTGAACCGAAACAAGAGAAGAGTGAGACCGGCGACGTGGCAAGGTTAGAGCTCAAGCAATACATCCACTTATTTCATACATATAAATACCCATGCACGAACATCATGAATGAAGATCTTAAAAGGGAGAAAATCTGAAGAAATTTCAAAAAAATCTAGAGAGAGAGAAGGAGGATCGGAGGGAGTCGTCGGGTGTTCGTGATCAATGGTAGGAGGGGATTGGTTCTGATCAGCTGGCGACTGTGGGTGTGAGAGGGGTGTAATCATAGTTGTTGTGTTCAAACGTGAGGATGTGTCGGGTTGCTGTTCGGGATCGCTGACGGTGGACGGTTCTCCGGCGAACAGTGTGTTCGGCTACAGGGGTGTGTGCCATGTGTGTGTTGATTCAACGTGCATGTGAGTGGGGTGATCGTCGGTGAGTATATGGGTGGTGGTCGCCGGAGTTGGCAAGGAGAGAGGAGAGAGAGAGGATCGGCGGTGACGGGTTCGTTTGCCGCTGTTGGTGAGTTCATCGTCGTTGCTCCGGTGATTGCGCATGTGTGGGTATAAGATGTATTCGGCATTGTGTATGCATGTGCATGAACGTTGACGGTGAAAATCGGCAGGAGGAGTGAGAGATCGGTCGGCGTTGAGGTGGTCCGGCGGGTGCTCCAAACCGAAACAAAACAGAAAAAGAAAAGAAATAAAGAAGGAAAAAAAAAAAAAAAAAAAGATAGAAAGGAAATTACAAAAACAACCCCAATAAAATTCAAAATTCATCTCGCGTCCCGTGAACGTTTCGGAACAGGTAACATTTTCATTGGATATTATCGATTGAATTAAATGGTTGAGCATTAAGATTCTTCGCATTTGTAATAGTAATTTCGTGATTGTAATAACATTTTATAATCGCTAATTTTAACAAACGAGTACAATAAACTTAACGGAGCGAAATTAAACGAATAATAATTTTTTGTAATAAAATGTGGGGAATGGGAAAATTATGAAAAATTAGGACCTGCATTCATCTAATTAGGTTATTTTAAATACGATATTAATTTAGGCCCTATTACTGTTAGGTTCGCAGGCACCAGAGTTTCGGTAGAGAGTAGTCAGTAAAAGCTTTTGGGAGCGGATCATGAGGTGAGTGTACTGTCTTCTTGCCAAACTATTTTTTATGTATATATATGATGAAATATGTGTTTACTTAAACTATATGAGTTTATAAATGATATGGATCAGCGGGATTTGGGTGAGTTGGTAAATGGGGTTTTCGGAAGATTTCGATGGTTTTTCGAATGAAGTGAAAATGAATTTTTGTTGGATTTGGTGAAATCAGATGGTGTTTTTTTAAAAGAAAAATAGAAAACATCTAGTTTTCTAAAAATAAAGGGTGAAAAAGTGGTTTTAATAAATCAGACGTTTTTTTTTAAAAGAAAGTGTGAAATATGATTTTTGGATTTAAAAGTGAGTTTTGAGGAAAAGAAATAGACGTGGTGATTGGAAGATATTGAGTAAATGATATTATGAGTTGTGATTCGATGATACTGTATTTGATTTGACGAACCATAGTATTTATCTATTTCGGTAGAGTGAGGTTATCCGCTTCGACGGAGTGATGTTATCCTTCGGTGGAGTGATGTTATCTAGTTCGGCGGAGTGATGTTTATCTGCTTCGGCAGAGTGATATTAGACATTTATACTGCAGTGATTATCCGCTTCGGTGGAGTAATGGGTGTTCGTAGGAACGCTTATTATGGATGGTATGGTACCGTTGCAAACTCCCGATCGTGAGGTTAAAACGATCACTAGGACTGGTCAGTGTGTGTGTTTGAGTTGTGTGTTTAAAAAGTGTATTTGAGATGGGTGCTCGAGATATGGTGTTTCACGTATAATGGCCGATTGATATTATTATCATGGTGATTAGTATGATTTTTATATTAGTTGGAGTTGAATGAACTTAATTATACGGCTTTATTTTCCCTGCTTTTATATCAGAGATTTTACGAGTTATGTTTTTTATATACTTACGCTTGATCCATTTAGATGTTGTAGAATGAGTTTTATTATTAAAAATATTTTTACTAAGAAGGCAGTACACTCGCAGGTAAAAATTAGGAGTCAGTCCCCTACTAGCGCTAAGTAGAGTCCTACAATGGAGTCGTGTGGGGGTTGAGATGAATTTTCCGAGTCGAACCTGTGAGGGGTTTCATGGTATTATATTTTTGTTGTTAGTCTATTTGGAGAACGAGTGTGTTCCCATAACAAAAATATGTATAACTTCATATAGATAATGGTTTATTTATATATGCATAGTGTCGTGTAATAGATGGTTGGTTGGTTGTTTCCGGTGATGTTTTATGTCGTCACGCCAGCCCGGGATGTCAGGATTTCGGGACGGACGTGACAATTTTTTATAAACTCATATAGTTTAAGTAAACACATATTTCATCATATATATACATAGAAAAATAGTTTGGTAAGAAGACAGTACACTCACCTCATAAACCGCTCCCAAAAGCTTTTACTGACTACTCTCTACCGAAACTCTGGTGCCTGCAAACCTAATAGAAATAGGGCCTAAATTAATATCATATTTAAAATAATCTAATTAGATGAATGCAGGTCCTAATTATTCATAATTTTCCCATTCCCACATTTTATTACAAAAAAATTATTATTCGTTTAATTTCGCTCCGTTAAGTTTACTGTACCTGTTTGTTAAAATTAGCGATTATAAAAATGTTATTACGATCATGACAATTCTATTACGAATGCGAAGAATCTTAATGCTCAACCATTTAATTCAATCGATAATAATATCCGATGAAAATGTTACCTGTTCCGAAATTCACGGGCTGCGAGATGGATTTTGAATTTTATTGGGGTTGTTTTTGTAATTTCCTTTCTCTTTTTTCTTCTCTTTTTTTTTTTATTTTTTTTTTCTCTTCCTTCCTTCTTTCTTTTCTTTTTCTGTTCCGTTTCGGTTTGGAGCACCCGTCGGACCACCTCAACGCGGCCAAGCTCTCACTCCTCCCCTGATCTTCACTGTCAACGTTCATGCACACGCACACACAACGCTGAATACATCCCATACCCACACATGCACAATCGCCGAGGAACGATGACGAACTCACCAACGGCGGCAACCGAACCCGTCACCGCCGATCCTCTATCTCTCCTCTCTCCTTGCCAACTCCGGCGACCACCACCCATATATCTCACCACGATCACCCCACTCACATGCACATTGAATCAGAACACACATGCACACACACCCTTGTACCCGAAACACACTGTTCGCCGGAGAACCGTCCACCGTCAGCGATCCCGAACAGCAACCCTATACACCCTCACGTCTGAACACAACAACTATAATTACACCCTCTCACACCCACAGTCGCCGGCTGATTAGAACAAATCCCCTCCTACCGTCGATCACAAACCCCGACGACTCCCTCCGATCCTCCTTCTCTTCTCTAGATTTTTCTGAAATTTCTTCAGATTTTCTCCCTTTTAAGATCTTCATTCATGATGTTCGTGCATGGGTATTTATATGCATGAAATAAGTGGATGGATTGCTTGATCTAACCTTGCCACGTCGTTGGTCTCACTCTTCTCTCTGTTTCGGTTCACAATTCGGCCGGCAAACACATCACACACATATGTATATGTTATATATGTGTTTAAAAAAATCTTTTATTTTATTACTCTTTTCTCCCCCTAACTTCTTTACATCCTTATTTTAGCCCAATGTACTATTTACAATTTCCTTAAATCGCAATTTGAACCCTTAAAATTTTTAGTTTAGAATTTAAGTGACAATTTGAATCCCAAAATTTAGAATAAATATTTCTAAATTTTTAATTCACCCAAAAACTTTTAATTAGGTTTTCAATTAACTCCATTTTTACCCCGTAATTTTCTAAATGCTCTAAAATGAAAATAAAATGACACACGTAAGAAATCGGGGTCTTACAAATGCGCCGCATGGGACATTACAATTGAGTTTGTACTTATTTCTCAGTTGTTCAAGAAGAGTTCAGGGTTGGGATTTTTCCTTGATATGCCCAAGGGAGGTTTTGAAGTACTTCACATTAGATGGAATGAATTGAGATCGTAGCATCTTGAACTCTGTGATTCAGTCTGCAACAGGAGTCCAACTTCGTTAGAACATCGGGTGCAAGAAGAGAGAAACCAATTTTATTAAAATTTTGTTCTATTTTTTTTTCCCCAACTTAATCGTTAGTTTCTCCAATCTTGTGATGGTATTTTAACTTTTTTTTTTTTTCCTAAGGCATGTCTATTATTTTTTCAAGAATTTGAACCTAACTTTTTCTTTAACACCTCCAAACATATATATATATATACACACACACCAATTAGAATGCTACGAGTTAGAGTACCCCATTATATGGCACATCAATATATTTAGGAGTTAAAAAGCGAATATTTTTAGTTCAATAAACCCCACAAAAATACATGTGATTTTGTGAAAAAATAAATTGAAAATTATTTTTTAATTGGTAAGTCGAGTTTCAACGAATGTTGTTAAATTGTTAATTTTTATATTAAAAAAAACAGTGAAATATAACAAGAAATGAATATTCAGTGAAATATTTAAATATTAGGTGGAATTATTAT
Organism: Eucommia ulmoides; assembly: GCA_016647705.1. Lineage (NCBI taxonomy): Eukaryota > Viridiplantae > Streptophyta > Magnoliopsida > Garryales > Eucommiaceae > Eucommia > Eucommia ulmoides. The sequence goes on along the minus strand of JAENRU010000041.1, from coordinate 45,979 downwards.
GAAAAAAAAAATTATAGAAATTGCTAAGAGAAAAAATTAGGATAACTTCTAATAAGAATTTTTGTTGTTTTAAAATGAAGGTTATTTGTTGTTTTAAAGTTGGTATACTTTTGTTACATTAACGTAACCTAGAGAGACAAACCACTTTTGTAGGACTTGCAATCAAGAAATGTTTTGCTTACAATTGGAATGTTATTTAAATTTATTTTTTGAATTTTAAAATTTTTAGTAGAATATTATTAAAGAAAATAATAATGAGTGGAATATAAGAAAGGTTAGTTTTTGCGATTTTTTTTTTATATTTATTAATTTTTTTACAAGTGACATATCAGTATAGTTATTTTTTGATATTTTAAATTTTTTAGTGGAATATTATAAAAAAATAAAATTCAGTGGGTTTGCAAAAAGTTGAGGGGAATTTGCTAATAAGATTCTACTTATAAAACAGGAATAACTTTGAATTTTTTTTTTTTTTATTATTATTTTTAACTTTTGGTATGAGTTGAATTTGGTTCATCCTTAGAAATGTTTTTTTTTTTTTTTCAGTCATGAGAAAAAAAAACCCAAAAAGTCAAATTATTTAATTTTTACCGTGATCATGTGACTAAACGTGTCCGTATGCTTTGCAAAACTTCTCCACATTGTATTTCCAAGTTGAAGTAGGCCATTGGATTCTCTTAATTTCAACATTCAAGAGTTTTAAATAATTATACTTTCAAGCCCTAAACTTTTAAAATTTTCCCGAAATCCTGATTTTCAAACAAAATCCCCCCCCCCCTTCCCCCCAAAAATTCCCGATTTCGCAATTGGGCATGACTTCAATCTTCTTTTTCTATTTTCTATTTTTTGGATTTATATTTTTTTTTTTTTACTTTTTAATAAGAATGCCGAAACTATATGTTGAAAACGAAACCAAGTAGGGGGACACCGGTGTCGAAAACAACTCATTTTCCATAAAAATTATTAACAATATTTTCGATTTGCTGAAACAAATGTTGACCTTAAAGGATCAAAAATATAATTTGATAAATGTTGTTGGTGTCCAAAAGTTAACATCTCCAATTGGTCTAGTCAGAGTACACGGGTACGTTTCTTGCTGAAACGGAGGTTCTGAGTTCGGAGTTCGAAGTTCTTTGAGCGTCTCGTGGTCAACAGTCAATTCTTTTAAAATTCGAGCTAATGTTTCGAGCTGGTACCTGCACAAACACCCACCGGAGTTGTGCACGGTGAGGTCCCTCCAGTGTGAGAGTAAGAATGCAAGGGAAAAATGTTATATTATGCTTCAAAGTGGTAGTTGAGCATTACATAGCGCATTGAATACCTAGATATTTAGAGGCGAGGAGGGAAGGCCATGGAAGCTGATAAAGATTCAATTTTGATTCCCAAAAGTGTTATTGAATCTATTAAGAAGTATTGTTCGCAAGGACACTATTTCTTAAGTGCCGTTGAAGAATTGATTTACAAATTTGAAATCAGCACTGCTAAAAATGATGGAAACATGGAAGGTGAAGTCTCTAGTGTTAAAAAGGATGACGTCTCATCCAATACTTCAAAAGGTAATATTGAGAATTCCAAAACTTAGAAAAGTCAGATTGTCAATGATCTGCAAAGTGCTACTCTTATCCGTTCACCAAATCAGTACATTGATCAAATGATGAAGGCAAAGGAAACCATCACAGTTCCCAGCCCCCTTGTTCAAAAATTCGTTCCATTCATAAAACCGCCACAACACCTTGTTGTTCAAGAGAAAAAATTCGCTGAAATCGCTACTTCGTCTTCAAGTGCTAAAAATAGTATGCTGAGATGTCTACATGAGAACTTCTTTCAAGAATATTTGAAGAATCTCGAACTTGCTTACAAAATTCGCGTTGATAATGAGTCCACTATTTTTCTTTTTCATGAGGGAAAATATCCCAGGATGGCTTGCTTACCCGAAACCCGTGACCAGTGCTGATAAGGACTGATTATCCAAAACTCCGAAAATAATAGAGGGACCCACATGTTATTCTCTGTTGGTCACAGTACTTTTCTATTTGCATCGACGAGAATCTACTATTCACCTTTTTACTGTTCATCTTTTGAAAAATGTAACCACCTACTGGTTGTGCATTTGTAAAAGATTGTAACCAAAACTTTATCTGTTAATTTGGCTTTTGAAAATGTAATCTCACGTCCATGGATATATAAAACGGACATTATGTTCTAGGTTTAGACAAAGTAGAAAAACCACATGTTAATCCCTTGATAAACATGTGTGCGTAAACTCCTCCTTAGAGGAAAGTTTGTAATAAATTGTGGAATAAAATATTTGAGTCTTAAAAAAATATGTGTTATGATTTTTCTTGGCGTATTTACCCTATATCACCTGAGAGAGTTATACTTTGTTTTCTATAAGAACCCAGAGCAATTTAGGCTTGGTATTGCGCCTAGAGTCCTGCAACCCTATTAGCCGTTTGTGTGTGCGTTTTGGGCATCTTGGATTGACACTAGAGTACTGAAGTGGCCTTTGGAGGCTACAATCGTTGGTTCAAAGAGAAGACGTGGTGGACCCTTTACAGGTATAAGAGATAAATTTTGGTAAGGAAATGATATACATATCACGAAGCTTAATGTTTTATAACATAGTTTTTGCAACTGAGTACTCTGTCTTTTTATATTAAAACCTCATTTTTTAACATTTCTCATCATGAATGAACAAGAATTTGTTAGAAGATTTATTCCTGTGTTTGAAGCTGTTGATTTAGGAAGACTTGAAAGCGTTATAGGTTTCATGACGAGATATGTGCTTTACAATTTGCTTATATCATGACTATTGATGAAAGACCAATAATCTGGAGATGTAATACAAGCGTTGTTGAACTATGGGAATATGAAATGAAAGAAAAAGTGATAGAAGAAAGATTGAAATCTTAAATATGATAAAAGAACATTTGTCTAATATAATAAGAATTGAATATTTTGTGAATGATCCCATACATGTTGCTGTATAGCCCGGAGAAATAAGATGAGAACTAATATTTTTAATCCAGAAATGAATGACCGAAGTTTCTAGAAAAATTTGTACCTGCTTTTGATGACCGTATTATTGGTCTGAAGAAGATTTATATAAATTTTATGATCAAATAAATTCTGCTATAATAAGAATGCAAAAATTGATGATAGAGATATGCTATTCATGAAAATAGTATATTAATAATACTTTTATAGAAAAGAGATTGAGCACTCAAGAAAACTTGACTTATTATATGAAATTCGTTACTACATAAAGAGCCTGATCACTGGACTTTATGGTAATCATGATCCAGATAGGAGGCCTAATTTTATTAAAGATAATTGCTAGTTGAATTTTCGTTGTTGGCTAGTCTGACTCCCTAAGTGATATCGGAGCCAATGACTGATTATAACGAAGAAATTTGTTGTGAAAAGTGTGATAAAAGACCTAATAGTATAGGATTACTTAAAATACGTGATGTATATATGTCTTCTACCTATATTCAGAGAAACTCTCATGTTTATTCGCCTAGCTCGTTATGCTCTTAGAAATTCAGGATTGTTACCTAAATTAAAACAAAAGAGAAAAGGGATACTGTTAAATAATTTAAACAGTCATATGCAAAAATTAACCGTGTGAAAAAAGAGATAATTGTTTATACAATTGATGATGACCATTTGATGATTATTTTTTATAAATGTCTATAGAAAAGATTAAAGAAAATACAGAGTTGCCGAAAGAACTTGCTATCATCACTTATAATCAAGAAAAAATTATGAATGCTATAAACAATAATAAAATTTTGTTTGAAAATCTAAAACCTGAAAGGGTAGAAATTAGAGAATTCCCTATACCTTCATATAGAAGAGCTTATGTTTTAAATACGGAAGATAATAAAACTGTTTCTTTAGACAATAATGATGATATAGGAATTATAGAAGAATTAAATGTTCTTCTGAATACGAAAACCAGTACTAGTGGTGTTAGACAACCTGTTGACCCAACAACTTCAGGACAAGTGCTCAGACAACCCAACCTGTTGAACAACTAAAACTAGTGCTAGTACACCTCCTCCTATTAATCCTCCTCGAAGAACTACTAGAAATTTTCTTAATAACGCCTCTTGCTTCACTACCCCTATTGTTTCTGAAACATTTCTCGAAAATGTTAATAGAAACCCCGCCTTTAAAGACTTTAGGAAAGGAATTAACGAAGCTAATAAAGAATTAATTAAACAAAAGATTAGTGAACCAATGACAGAAAATATTCTGAAAATAGAATTTACCTAAATATAGATAATTACATGGGAAATGCTACTGCTCTTGAAAAGGTTATTTCAAAAGGGGTAAAATCTTTATATACTGTTGCTATATTAAAAAATGTGATAGGAAACGATGAAATAACAGAAGATGCATTTTCTAAATGGATACTTATGACTTTCATAGGAAACGTTAGTAATTGGTGGATAATCTTTCGATACATGCGAAAAATAAAATAAGGACAGGAATAGTCACTGCAGATCTTGATGTTACTTGTAACGAAGGTGATGCTCAAAAATTAATTGGTAGATTTGAATATGCTATTAGAAAAGAATTCTTAGGACAATTTCAGGACAAAAGTGCTAAAGAAACCCAAAGGAAAACTAGAATTAATGCAATAAATTATTTGATAAACATGAGAATTTGTAATATGTGCTATTTCGAAGTATACACTAATGAATTTGCTAAACATTATCATAAGGCTAACTTCAATGAGGTTGAAAAACAAGTCTATTATTTTGGTAAACTACCTACTCAATATGCTAGAGAGCTAATGATAGGATATAAATCTACACCTAATTGGCAAGCTGAAGATTCTATGGGTACTAGAATGGATTATGCCCAAAGACAAATAGGAATGTGGTGTGCTGCTGCTAAAAATGCTGAACTATATAGAAAAAATCATCAACTTGATCTTTGCTGTGAAAATCATTCTGAAGGTCCAAAGCAATTTGGATGTGCTGATATATTTCCTAGAAAAGCTAAATATTCTTCAAGAAAAATAAGTATAAACTAAAGAAGACTTTTAAAAGAAACTTAAACCAAGAAATCCTTTTAAAACAAAAAGATTTTTTAAGAAAAATAAGTCCAGTAAAAACCTCCTCAAGAGGTCAAGACTCTTCAAGGGAAAACTGCTAAAACATGTCGATGTTGGGCATGTAATGAGATAGGTCATTATGCTAATGAGTGTCCTAATATAAAAAACAAACAAAATGCTAAAATTAAAATGTTCTTAGAACAATATGAGTATGATATTAGTGAGACAAATGATATTTCTGATATTGAAATTGAGGAAGAATTTTACTACCTTGAGCAGACTACTGATGAATTAGGAATTGAGTACGAGTAATAATTTCAATTTCTTTATCGATTTTGCTAAAGATAAATGTGACTATAAGGCAGAAGCCATTATTGATCAAAGACTACTTAAAAAGGTTGGAAGTTTCGAAAATAATGAGTTATTTTGAAAAAGTTTTTTAGATAGATTTAATAAAAAAAAAAATATTTGCTATTATGGAGTTTGTCAATTTGAAGCCGTTCTTAACACTGAAGAATCTAGAGGAAAGGTAAATATCCTATTAATCAGTAGAAATATAATCAATAGACAACCAGAAAAACTGGGAAAGGATAAAGAAAAAAATTAGTTATATATATGTTGGAGGAATACAAATTGTTTTTAAAGCATGTTTTAGAGAAGGAATTAACTTTCCAATAAAAGCTGCTATTTTTGATAATCTATATAATAAAATAGGACGGCTTTTTGGCTGACTAGGACAAACTTATGACTAGGACAAACAAAATATACCTAGGACAAAAAAAATATTGACGTGGACAAACAAATGTTGACTAAGACAAATATAAAAAAAAAATCAATTTTAGAAAAAGGTTGACTCAATTTTCCTTAATTAATTTAATTACATAATTGAACAATTATACAATTCCTTAATTAGATATAACAATTAGTGAAAATATAAAAAGCACATTAATTAGTGAGAATTGATTAATTAATATAAAAAAGGAATGGTTTATTTAGTTACAAAAAAAGAAACATGTATTTTTTTATATATTTCATAATTCTTTAAATATCTATATAATAAATCAAAACGGGTATATTCACGGCTATCGGATGAGAGACAAAACTCTTGACATTTTAAGGCCATATGATCTTTTCATTTTTATTTTTTTTAAATTAGGGCCATAAAAGAAAACTGGGTTTGTTGAAATAAAAATAATTGTATATCATTAATTGATTTTTGGCTGAGTAAGACAAACTTATGACTAGGATAAACAAAATATGACTAGGACAAAAAAAATACTGACGAGAACAAACAAATGCTGACTAGAACAAACATAAAAAAAATAAAATAAAATAAAATAAAATCAATTTTGGTAAAAGGTTGACTCAATTTTCCTTAATTAATTTAATTACATAATTGAACAATTATACAATTCCTTAATTAGATATAACAATTAGTGAGAATATAAAAAGCACATTAATTAGTGAGAATTAATTAATTAATATAAAAAAGAAATGGTTTATTTAGTTACAAAAAAAGAAACATGTATTTTTTTATATATTCCTTAATTCTTTAAATATCTATATAATAAATCAAAACGGGTATATTCACGACCGTCGGATGAGAGACAAAACTATTGACATTTTAAGGCCGTATGATCTTTTCATTTTTTTTTAAATTAGGGCCATAAAAGGAAACTGGGTTTGTTGAAATGAAAATAATTGTATATCATTAATTGATAGGATTTGTCACCTATAACTAATCATCTTAATTCCTAATCGTGTATCACTTTTATAGAAACAAATGGCTAATTAATTCTTAATCCTTAATTGCCTCTCAATTTTATGGAAACAACGACGCTTAATTCCCGTAATCCTCTCATTGTCTTTTTCTCTCCCTAATTGTAAAAACATAACACCGAGATTTCTCTCTAAACAAATGCATCTCTCTCAATCTCAATGACTTCTCTCTTAGCACAGAGGTTTAATTCTTGATTTTTGACTCATTTTTAATTTTCAATAAATCTGACTCTCTCTTTTCATTTTCTTTTTTCTTTTTTTAATTTTAAATCTTACTCTGGTTTTTGATTCATAGGTTTTGAAACCATCACCTACATGTTGCAAGTAAATCAAATTTAGCTTTTCCTTTTTGGTGTTTTATTTTTTCGTTTGCTCTGATATGGTCACCACCAACTGTTTCTACTTTTGTCTTTTGGGTTTTTTCAGATTAGTCTCACCCAAACCATTCATTGTTTTAGTTTTTCAACAATAAATTTTGCATGTTGGCTTCAATTTGGTTGGATCAAATGATGATGAATGGGTTTTGGTAGGCCCAATGTAAGGATGCAATGCGAAGAATGATGCTACATTGTTTTATGATCTGCTTCGTGTTGGATCTACAGAGTATTATATCTCTTGCTATACTTCGAGAATTGAAGCAAGGAAAGATTTATGTGTTTTGTTGTTGAAGGATCTATGTATTGCGTGCTCAATCTTCTGTTTTTTTTCGTTTGAAAATTTAGTGCTTCAACGTTTTTCATCTCCTTTGTTGATCATCATTTTTGGCTTTTAATATATTGATTTGATGTGTTTTTGTTTCCATGTTACTGTCAGTCACTTTTGCATCTTGCAAATTTCCACGCCACTTTAGCTCCTGAGTGTTTGGGAATATTGTATAAACAAAACAAATTATGGTATTTTTTTTAAATGTCGGTTATTGTTGTGTTCACTTGAAAAATGGGAGTTGAGAACTTGGGAAACAAATGGTGTTTTGTCATTTTTTTATATATTTGTACGTATATTATTAATTTGTGTTTAATTGTAGTTCATTGGAATTATTTGACAATGAAAGAAAACTTTAACAATTTGATGGTTCTTTTATCCAATTTCAATAGTTAGCATTGTTTTTGTATGGATTTTTGACTTTCTATACAATTTGTTTGTTTTACTCTAAAATAGGGTTGTAAATTATTACAATTCTAATTGATTTTTATTTTTTTTTAAATTAAGGTTTCTTTTTCAGTCCATGGCAGTGGCAGTTGGCGGTGGCAGTGGCGTTGTCATTGAGAGGGTGGGGTAAGGTTGGATATAAATATAATTATTTAAAAAATTGGGAAAAATATATAATTTTAAAAATAAGGGGGAATTAATCTATATAGGCTGAATAGTTAAATTAGATTTGAATGCAAAATGACCAAAATACCTCCATTATTATTGAATAGTAATTGGAGCAAAATTGGAACAAAATTGAAATGTCAAAGAACCAATGTGTCTATTTCCAAATTTGAGAGTCCAATTGAGTAACAGTTGCATTTGTGAGGGATCAAAAGAGTCATTAGCCTGAATAGAAAAGAGAATTTATGAAAAACTCTATATAGTATATAAATAGTATGAATTAGTAAAGAATGTATAATCTTCTTATTTTACATCGATACATTTTTTAATTTTAATTATTGGTTATTAGTGATGTTCAACTGTTAGTTATTATTGATATTCAAATTAAATAGGTGCATGATGTTAATATCGGTTGTTACTTATTGTTAATGTTTAAATGAAATAGGTCAATTCTTTATTTTATTTTTGTTGTTTTACACCCGTGCCTTCAGGCACGGGTTATACGCTAGTAGAATAAAATATAGATCATGTAAGACCCTGATTTTTATTTAAGTCGTATTTTCAAATATTTCGAAAATAACGGGGTGGATTGCGTAATTTATTATTTGATTTAAATATTTTAGGGGTTAATTGGTAATTTTCAAAATATTAAAATTGGAATTTGGGTTTAATTAATACTTTTTGGGTGGAATTGCAATTTAAGAAAATGTTAAAGGTGAAGATTGGACTAAAAAGAAGATTTCAAAAAAATTGGGGGAAGAACGATTATTTTGATCAAAAGAGTTTTTATAAAATATATATATACATATCGTGCATGTGTGTGCCATGAAGATAGTCGGAGAACCAAGAAGGGAGAGGAAGATTCGAGATCCGACCAACGTGGCAAACTAGGATCAAATTTATCCACTTCATTCATGCATATAAATTACCCCATGCAAGAATCGTGACGGGAACTCTCAAATCAGAAACAAAAACAAAGAAGAGAGAGAATCAGAGGTGGGTTCGCTTATGAGTGTTCGATGGTCGGCGATCCTATAGGTTTGTGTGTTCTGGGTGTGTGTGTGTGTCCAATTTCTATGAATATATGTGTGTGCTTTGGTGTGTCACAGTGGATCGTATGTGTGATCGTTGTGGGATCGTTGTCGTTCGTCCGACGACCATGTGGGTGTGTGTATATGTGATCTATTTGTCGTCCAGTGTGTTTCATTGTGTGTGTGTGTATTTGATCAAAACATGTGTGTATGCGTAATCAGTAGGTTGCCAACGGTGTGTGGTCGTCGTTGTGGGTGTTGTCGTTAATTTCTAGTGAGAGAAAGAAGTATGTGTGTGTGTGTGTGTGTAGTTGATCGCTCAAAAATAATACCCTTAAAATGGTACCGTGATACTGATGTAATATGGTGTTTAAGTAGGGTGTTAAACCACAGGGATCGGTCTTGTAACTATTAAATTCAATTATTTTTCTTTCTTTAACTAAAAAGAATTTTGTTTTGAGTTTCGCATTTTAAATATAAGGAAAATAAAATATTAATCTAAAACAAATGAAAATAGAAAACCGGTTTAGGAAATACGGGTTTCGTATTTTGGACTCATGTGAGTTTCATATTTTCTTTTTAATACAAATTTGTGTAAACGAGTATTCCTAGCTACAAGCCAAAATTACTCAGAAATATTTGATTTATTATTCTTCGGCATGATTTATCTTCGGGATGTAATTCTTACGTTACTCTAATTTAAGGTGAATTACAATTTAGGCATAAATCATCCAAACCAATAATTAAATCTCAATAATACGATTGTATGATCGTTAGATCTAAACCATAGGTACTAGATTTGACGTTCTAGAAGCAATTGAATCTAAAATTTAAAATCTCTACAAGAACACGTTGAAAATAAATTCAACTACAATAAGACTATATCAAACATAATATTCATCATCACACAATTGTTCACACACAATCTAAAGTTAAATTAAAAATACAATATTACATAAAACTCAAAATACTTACCCGAATCCTAACCCGATTGAAGTGGATTAGCCGTCCATGGGTTGTTATTCATTCATTCCTTCTTTCAGCTCCCAATTTCCCAAAGTATATATATTAAAAGAAACAAAAGAAAAAAATACAAAAGAAAACTCCATTTTCTACTGCTGCCGAAGCCCTTTCTTAAAAAGAGAAAAAAAAAACTAAAAAAAATCCAAAGGAAGAGAAATGTCAATTCCCCCTACTGTCATTTCCTTTTTTTACCTTAAACCCCATTGAATGGCATTATTTCTCAAAAGGAAACTATCAACTTGGGAACCAAAAATGAATATCCCAAATAAGTCCCACTTGATTACCATAAATGTCATTTGCCCCCCCCCCCCCCCCCCCCCCCCCCCCCCCGAGTAACGTTTGGACCTTAATTTCCATTTCTTTAATTTTCTTGTGTAAGATTGATCCACAGCTCTAGTCACATTGTGGATCGCGGGTTCGGGTTAGTTCGCGGACCGTCTTTGTTTCTCTTTATTTTTATTTTCTTTTTAGCCCCGTTTTGCTCTGACTTACGGTGCTTTTGCTCTAATTTCAAAAATCTACAAAAATAAGTAAAATACGTTAATTATACTGCTTTAATTTATTCAAGATAATAACAAAACGTAGATTAGTGATATTAGATCTCGTAAAATGTGGCGCGATCAGTAGTGCCGTCATTCGATTGGTCCAACGGTGGTGGTTTGGTTGTGTGGGTGTCGTCGAATGTTAGCCGGTAGTAAGTTTAGAGAGAGAGAGAGAGCGGTGCATATGTGTGTGTGTGCCTGCTGTGTGTGGGTGACTTTGAGAATCACATTTAGTTATGGAGTATTAACATGTTTTTATGTGCTTACATCAAGTAGTGATCATGAGTTAAATTTTAAAATATATTACGAAAATGAGATAAGATGAATAGAGTTTTTTTATTTTATACTGAGGTAAATTGAATGATTTAATTTGATCATGATAATATTTGTGTGGTTAATATTAATATGAAAGTATGAGAATTCTTTTTGATACCATATATGTAAGACCTCAATCGTAGCATGTACGTCATTTCAGTTGTATTTTAGAGTAATTGAAAAAATTCGGGGTGAAACTAGGACAATTAAAAATTCAAATAAAAAGTCTAGGGGTCAAATTGAAACTATAGAAATATTTATTCTAAACTTTGGGATTTCAAATTGTCACTTAAATTATAAACTAAAAATTTTGAGGGTTCAAATTGCGATTTAAGGAAATTGTGAATAGTACATTGGGCTAAAATAGGATGTAAATGAGTCAGGGGGAGAAAAGGGTAATAAAATAAAAGTTTTTTTTAAAAAAAACACATTTTATACATATACATATGTGGGTGATTTGCGCTACCGATTGAACTATGAACCGAAACATAGAGAAGAGTGAGACCGGCGACGTGGCAAGATCAGATCAAACCTCCACCCACTTAGTTCATGCGTATAAATACCAACATCATGAGTGAAGATCTTAAAAAAGGGACGAAATTCGAAGGAATTTCATAAAATCTAGAGAGAGAGGAAGGATCGGAGGGGGGTTCGTGATCGACGACAGGAAGGGATTTTGTCTGATCAGCCGGCGATTGTCGGTGTGAGAGGGTGTACTCATAGTTGTTGTGTTAAGACGTGAGGGTGTGTAGGGTTGCTGCTCGAGATCGCTGACGGTGGAGGGTTCTCCGGCGGGGCAGTGTGTTCCGGTTACAGGGGTGTGTGTGCACGTGGGTGTTCGAATTCAACATGCAAGTGAGTGGGGTGATCGTTAGTGAGCTATATGGGTGGTGGTCGCCGGAGTTGGCAAGGAGAGAGAGGATCGGCGGTGACGGGTTCGGTTGCCGCAATTGGTGAGTTCGTCGTCGTTCCTCCAGCAACTGCTCATGTGTGGGTATGGGTTGTATTCGGCGTTGTGTGTACGTGTGCATGAACGTTGACGGTGAAGTTTGGCGGGAGGAGTGAGAGCTCGGCCGGCGTAGAGGTGGTCCGGTGGGTGCTCGAAACTGAAACAGAACAGAAAAAAAAAATAAAAAAATCAAAAACAATTACAAAAACAACCCCAATAAAATTCGAAATTCATCCCGTGGCCCGTGAAAATTTCGGAACAGATTTGCAGGCACCGACATTTCGGCAGAGAGTAGTCAGTAAAAGCTTTTGGGAACGGATCACGAGGTGAGTGTACTGTCTTCTTGCCAAATTATTTTCATATAAAATGGCCATACTGAGACTAAATGATTTTATAAGATGATATGGATCAAGCAGGTTTTAGGATGAGTGAGTAAAAATGGATTTTCGTGAGATTACAATAGTTTTCGAAAGAAAGTTAAGAATGATTTTCGTTGGATTCGGTAGTTTAAAAAGAGAGTAGAAAAATTGTTTTGGTAAAAATCAGACTTTTTTTTAAAGTAAAAAAAATATATGATTTTGGATTAAAAATCAGTTTTGGAAATAGAGAGTGGTGGTTGAGATTTGCCGATATTGATTAGACGATAATATTGGTTTGTGAATTGATGATGACGTTATTAATTTGACAATGCTATGGTATTTATCTGTTTCGGCAGAGTGATGTGATCCGCTTCGGCGGAGTGATGTTTATCTGCTTCAGCAGAGTGATGTTAGACGTTTATACTGCGCAGTGATTATCCGCTTCGGTGGAGTGATGGGTGTTCGCAGGAAGGCATATCCTATGGATGGTACGGTACCGTTGCAAACTCCCGATCGTAAGGTTAAAACGATCCCTAGGGCTGGCCAGCGTGTGTGTGTTTGAGAGTATGTTTTGAGATGTGGTATTTTGCTTATACTGGGTGATTTATTATGGTAATTGGCATGATTCGTATACTAAATGATTTTGCATGGAACTTATATATAGTGCTTTATTCTCACTGCTAATATTATGAAAACCTTTGCGAGCAACGTAATGTTTACATATTTAAGCTTGATCCACTTAAATGTTGCAGAATAAACTATTATTACTATAAAAATGTTTTACTAAGAAAGCAGTACACTTGCAGGTACAACGGCTAGGAGTCAGTCCCCTACTGGAACTAGGTAGAGCTACGTGATGGAGTCATATAGGTGTTTGAGAGAAGCTATCAAAGGCGAACCTATAAAAGATTCATGGATAAATACTTTTTGTTAGTAAAATTTCAGGACGGGTGTGTCCCCTATAATAGATGTTTGTATTATACAGTGGGTGTATATTGTTATTCATTTTGTTATTTAGGTATTGGTGATGTCATGTTGTAGTCACGCCAGCCTCGGGATGACTGGTGTCCGGGAAGGGTTGTGACAATTTTGGTATCGGAGCCTAGGTTATAGGTTCTGTAGACTTATCAGGAGATGTGTTGGTAGAAGATCATGAGGTAGGAGGATGTGCCAGTCGTCTAGTCAGTAGAGGACCTAAGATAGGGTATTAATAGGTGAGCTTGGTATGTGGGTGTTAGGTCTTTTATTTCATAAAGTTGTGCATTAGCATGGTGCGTGGAGGGATGTCTTTTTGGCAAGCAACGATAGGACCACATGGTGATATTGCTAGGAGGGATGTCTTCCACAGGATAAGAAGGCTAAGTTAGACAAACAACAAATTACGTCGTTATCAATATACTAGAGGATATGGCAGAATACACTTAAGTTGAAATAAGAAATCACATTCAAAGGGAGTAAATCGCTTTCTAGGCAATCTGAAAGGAAACTGTGACGTTACTGGATAAGAATTTAATTTGGTAGCACTTTTTAGATTGATTAATAGACGAAGTAACAGTTGTGGCGTGTAGCAAGGTAATAAGAAATGATATATAAGAAGTAGCTGAGGATTGTGGATCTAGGAGGATAGTAGGTATGTGTAGATATAATCCATTTGAATGAGTAATATAGAGTTGCGGGTGGAGTCAAATTTGGGATGAATAAAAGTATGTAATGTTGGGAAGGCATATCTAGTACCTCAGTTAGTCTAATAGTGGGTTTAGGAGGTTAGAAAAAATGTTAAAGAAAGGATATCACAAGTCAGTACGCAGATGCTGTTCAAACAAGTTTCGGCAGTGGATATTGTAATAGCTAGGGATTTTCCCTATGTAGTTTCGAGAATGGACAGGGTGCTTGTAAGCGTGATTAGTAATTGTGATTGCTGTTAAATAAGTTCCATAATGATAAGGAGGTGAATGTTCGGCACATAAGTTGGTTAAGTATACTGGTGTTAATGAATGTGGAAAATTGAGATTTAAAATTATAATCTTGGGACTTTAAAAGTGATTGCTATGGGATAGGAAAAATTGAGTGGATTAATTTAAATCGATGATTAATTGCATTTAGTTGAATTTTAATAATTTGGGGTGGTGTAAAAAAATAAAAATAAAATAAAATAAAATAAAATAAATAAATAAAATAAAATAATAAATAAATAAAAAATAAAAATTAATTGTTGGATATTGGGAATCGGAGTAAGTTTGTTTGCGGTTTAGGAAGTTTTAATAGAAGAAAAAGAAGTCACAATAAGTTAGAATATCAACTAATGATTTATGTAGACTTGGTGTGTGTTTCCATAAAGATCTGGTGTTGGTAACGTAAAAGTTAGAATGGATGGGTTGTTAAATCGATTGCAACAAATAGGGTGTCAGATTTTTTAGTAGGGTATTTGTAATCGAAGATTAGAGGCTGTGATGTGGTAAAACGGTGATCCGGTTGAAAGTAGAGAAGAGCATGTTGAACATCTCCAGAATGTGTTACTAAGACGGTGACTAGTGCAGTATATATGACTAGTGCTCTTAAGGCATAGCATTTAAGTGAATCCAAAGGAAGTCGAAGTAGTGGATTGGCGGAATATGGAGAAGGCCGAGAACATGTGACTGGAATTCGAAACGTTTTTGAACTAGTAGAGATCGTATTCGTTCTAACGTTTAGTGACATCTCCTATATGACGGGATTTGTGCTTTAGGTCAGAAATTGGAAAAAGTGGGGTTGCGCATGTTTGGATTATTCGTACTAATGTGTGTGTCAAATTGAGATCTTTGTAAGTCTATTAGGCAATTGGTCAGGTGACCACTCAAATTGAGCTCGTAAATATGAAGTTGATATTTATCGATTGTATGGTAAAAGCGCAGAAGTTAGATGTCCAATTGGAAACGATTAGAGTGGAAGGAAATGAGGATGGTCACAGGGCTGACTATAACAAATATTTCTGGTAAAAAATTGGTAAGTTGATTATTCATATTAACTTATAGGTTAAGTTAAGGCCCTTGTAAGGTTAGTGGGCAGCTGGTCAGATGGTAATGCTATTCGGTATTGATTTTTTACCGTGGTGTAGACATGTAAAGGTCGGATATCCAGCTAAGAAGGTTTAGCAAGGCAGTGGATATTGATTGTAGAGCTGATTGGCATGTCTAAAGGAATAATGAAGTTTGGGAGTTTGAATTAAAATGTGAAGGGTTGATAATGTCAATTTACAGTTGAGACCTTAAAAAGAAGTGCATAGAATAAGATATGCAATACTCCAGTAATATTAACTATACTGTAATGGTGTGAGTATGATTAGTAGGTTGGGATGGAAATGGGAAATCACAGCATTTGTTATTCAGTGATTTGTTAGTCAAGTTAAGGTCGAGAAGTAACGAAATCTCTAGATGAGCTATGGTAGCCTTGACCTATACCAGAAAAGCAAAGGGAGAGTAGTTCGAGGAGTGTTTCCTTGATGCATATGTCTAATATATGTATATATATTGATAGGATTGTTCGATTGTGTGATGCACCAATTTAATGCAAACATTAAAATTAAGTTGAGACAAGATATTCTTTTAAAAATCAAAAGAGATAAGGGCTAGTAATTCTAGGAATTTTATTAATCAGTTATTCGAAATCTTGGAACTGGAATTCTGAAATCATAGGTGTTGTCACCATATGGTGATTTGGACAATAATTGTTATCAAAGTAAAATAAGTCGTCAGTGTATGAACAATCCGTGGGAGAAACTGTAGTGTCAGGAGCTGATAGTTATTTGAACATGCAGGTTAAAATTTTCCATACTTCTTTAGTTGCCCAAGTGGAAGTTGATACCTTGTTCCAGTCATGGATCAATGGCTTACCAGGAAATACGATTTAGGTGTTGGAAGATATGTTGAGGGGTTGTGTCGTGGAAGTTTCTGGTAAGGGGGATGATTGCTTAATGTTAATAAAATATGTTTATGCTAATAACTATCTTGTCGTCAATCGTGGTGGCATCACATAAAGTGTTATATAAAAATGATACAGGATTCCGATTTGATAAACTGAACTGAGATAGGAAAATGAAACTTCTGCGGGATTTAAAAATAGCCCGATGTGACTACTTTTTAGTGGAAATTAGAAGTTATTGAGATGTTACGGGACAAGGAGAATTTAAAATATCCTTGAGCTGATATGTATACAAGATATAATATTTTACAGTTAGTAGCTAACGATTATTAGAAGGTATCAATTTCGTTGTGACTGGGGCGTACCTATGTCCTTTGAATCGTATATATACGTGGATATATGTTTGAAGCATGTTAGGCAGGTGGAAACGAACTTGAAGCACGTGACCATGTCAGGGACTTGGTAAAATGTGGAGGTATGAAAGGAATTCTTATGGATTATTTGTTTGATATAATTGAGTTGTAGTTATGAAAATTGGCTATATTTAGGTATTGTGAAAGATATCGATATGAGTATTAAAAAGTTGAGATAGGTATCGAGGTTAGTGATAGTTAAGTTATTTGTGCTTATGAGATTGGAGGCAATTATTATTAGGTTAAATGTTGAATGGAAAATATTGTTTCAATGGGCGAATAGAAAATGTCGGATGAAATGGATAAGTGCCGGTTACGATGGGTTGAAATAGACTTACTGTACTGAAATATTTTCAGCATATAGTGTTGTTACTGATTTTGATTTTATCAGAGTAGCGCAGTGGAAGCAGTTAGGAACATGAAATCCTTTGACAGTGAGTTATCTGTGTTAAGTGTAACCGACCAAGTGTACCTTGTTTGTTGGATGGTTATGATTTGAAGAAAAGTTGTTGGTTGTAAATTTTGGGCGATTTGGGATGATGAGACCATATATGGGAAACAGATGTTCTAGAATCACATGAGATGAGTATAACTTTGTGATGTGACTTTGACGTATTAGTAGCCTGACAAAAATTAATGAGGTTCAAGAAGAAAGGGAAGTTAAGTTCAAGGTACATCGGACCATATGAAATTTTAGATCGGGTGGGCATGACAACGTATGGACTTGCGTTACCGCCAGAATTATCTCAACTACACGACGACCTCTATGAATCGATGCTTTGGAAATATGTGCCAAACCCTTCTCATATGTTGACTTCGCAGCCAATCGAGTTGGAAACAAATTTGACCTACGAGGAAGAGCCAGTCCAAATCCTAAGCTGTAAAGATCAGGTGTGCGAACGAAAACGATTATGTTAGTCAAGATGTTATGGCGCAATCATGCAGTGGAAGATGCGACATAAGAGCGAGAAGACGAGATGCGACTAAGGTAATAAAATTTCGGGACGAAATTTCTTTTAGGAGGAAAGAGTTGTAAGACCTCAATCGTAGCATGTACGTCATTTCAGTTGTATTTTAGAGTAATTGAAAAAATTCGGGGTGAAATTAGGACAATTAAAAATTCAAATAAAAAGTCTAGGGGTCAAATTGAAAATATAGAAATATTTATTCTAAACTTTGGGATTTCAAATTGTCACTTAAATTATAAACTAAAAATTTTGAAGGTTTAAATTATGATTTAAGAAAATTGTGAATAGTACATTGGGCTAAAATAAGGATGTAAAGGAGTTAGGGGGAGAAAATGGTAATAAAATAAAAGTTTTTTAAAAAAACACATATTATACATATACATATGTGGGTGATTTGCGCTGCCGGCCGAACTATGAACCGAAACAGAGAGAAGAGTGAGACCGGCAACGTGGCAAGATCAGATCAAACCTCCACCCACTTAGTTCATGCATATAAATACCAACATCATGAGTGAAGATCTTAAAAAAGGGACGAAATCCGAAGGAATTTCAGAAAATCTAGAGAGAGAGAGAGAGGGAGGATCGGAGGAGGGTTCGTGATCGACGGCAAAAAGGGATTTTATCTGATCAGCCGGCGATTGTGGGTGTGAGAGGGTGTACTCATAGTTGTTGTGTTAAGACGTGAGGGTGTGTAGGGTTGCTGCTCGGGATCGCTAATGGTGGAGGGTTCTCCGACGGGGCAGTGTGTTCCGGTTACAGGGGTGTGTGTGCACGTGGGTGTACAGATTCAACGTGCAAGTGAGTGGTGTGATCGTCGGTGAGCTATATGGGTGGTGGTCGCCGGAGTTGGCAAGGAGAGAGGAGAGAGAGAGGATCGGCGGTGACGGGTTCGGTTGCCGCCGTTGGTGAGTTCGTCGTTGTTCCTCCGGCGACTGTGCATGTGTAGGTATGGGATGTATTTGGTGAAGTTTGGCGGGAGGAGTAAGAGCTCGGCCGGCATAGAGGTGGTCCGGTAGGGGCTCGAAACTGAAACAGAATAGAAAAAAAAATTACAAAAACAACCCCAATAAAATTCGAAATTCATCCCGTGGCCCGTGAACGTTTTGGAACAAGTTCGCAGGCACCGGAGTTTCGGCAGAGAGTAGTCAGTAAAAACTTTTGGGAACGGATCACGAGGTGAGTGTACTGTCTTCTTGCCAAATTATTTTCATATAAAATGGCCGTACTGAGACTAAATGATTTTATAAGACGATATGGATCAAGCAGGTTTTAGGATGAGTGAGTAAAAATGGATTTTCGTGAGATTACAATAGTTTTTGAAAGAAAGTTAAGAATGATTTTCATTGGATTCGGTAGTTTAAAAAGAGAGTGGAAAAATGGTTTTGGTAAAAATCAGACGTTTTTTTTAAAGTAAAAGAAATATATGATTTTGGATTAAAAATCAGTTTTGAAAATAGAGAGTGGTGGTTGAGATTTGCCGATATTGATTAAACGATAATATTGGTTTGTGAATTGATGATGACGTTATTAATTTGACAATGCTATGGTATTTATCTGTTTCGGCAGAGTGATGTGATCCGCTTCGGCGGAGTGATGTTATTCGCTTCGGCGGAGTGATGTTTATCTACTTCGGTAGAGTGATGTTAGACGTTTATACTGCGCAGTGATTATCCTCTTCGGTGGAGTGATGGGTGTTCGTAGGAAGGCATATCCTACGGATGGTACGGTATCGTTGCAAAATCCCCATCGTGAGGTTAAAACGATCACTAGGGCTGGCCAGCGTGTGTGTGTTTGAGAGTATGTTTTGAGATGTGGTATTTTGCTTATACTGGGTGATTTATTATGGTAATTGGCATGATTCGTATACTAAATGATTTTGCATGGAACTTATATATCGTACTTTATTCTCACTACT
The DNA here is from genome assembly GCA_016647705.1 of Eucommia ulmoides. Lineage (NCBI taxonomy): Eukaryota > Viridiplantae > Streptophyta > Magnoliopsida > Garryales > Eucommiaceae > Eucommia > Eucommia ulmoides. The sequence goes on along the minus strand of JAENRU010000041.1, from coordinate 26,406 downwards.
AATATTATGAAAACTTTTGCGAGCAACGTAATGTTTACATATTTAAGCTTGATCCACTTAGATGCTGTAGAATAAACTATTTTACTATAAAAATATTTTACTAAGAAGGCAGTACACTTGCGAATACAACGGCTAGGAGTCGGTCCTCTACTGGCACTAGGTAGAGCTACGTGATGGAGTCATATAGGCGTTTGAGAGAAGCTGTCAAAGGCGAACCTGTAAAAGGTTCATGGATAAATACTTTTTGTTAGTAAAATTTCGAGATGGGTGTGTCCCCCATAATAGATGTTTGTATTATACAGTGTGTGTATATTGTTATTCATTTGGTTATTTGGGTATTGGTGATGTCATATTGTAATCACGCCAGCCTCGGGATGACGGGTGTCCGGGACGGGTTGTGACAATATATGTGACTATTTGAATATTCATGGTGTCTCAATCGATACTTATTGTTTTAAATTGATACTTTGTGCATATGGATATATTTATGGATATTAAGTATCTAGTTTTAATGCATAATAATATGTTCTTATATTGCATGTCTACTGATTTATAAACGATTAATATTATTCATTTACAATTTGATAGAGAAAGATTGCATACTTAGAAAGATGTTTTTGGTGTGAATCTTGTTGGATTGAATAGACTTAATGTTTATGTATAAAAATGATCCACATAGTGATGATGTTTTATGCTCAAAAGTTGAATTTATGAGTTGATCCAATATGTTTATATTATATGATTTCCTAGAGTGAATTATCTATGTGTTCCCCTCCTACCTAAATTTGTTTTTGAAGATGACGAAAGGGGAGAATTATTTGATGTTTTATTAATGGGGAGAAATTAGTTGATGTATGATTAAGGGAGAGTTTTATTAATAAGTTTGTTGTGCTTTATTGATTATGCTTTATAATATCTTCATTATTATGCTTAAATGAGTTAAAGAAACTGTCCTCAGATTCAGGGAGAGTGTGGTTCTATATCATTTTAAAAAAAACATCAAAGTTAATTGTCATCATAAAAAATGGGGAGATTGTTGATTCTAAGATTTTGATAAACAATTAAATGTTGATGTTTTGGTGGAACTAATGTTTTAATTGATTGTTTCAGTGATCTAAGTTCCAATGATGAAGATAACAAGTTAAATGGATGCTAAATAAAAACATTGAAGATATTGTAGATTTAAGAGTTTGAAGAAATTAGGGAAAACAACCCAGGTAAATTTCAACTCTTAATATCCCATTTAGGAACACACACATGGCACAAAATGAATCTTATCTTTTATGTGTGTTTTTGTTAAGTATATTTATTTGCTCCTATGTGAATCAAAAAGAAATATTTTTGAATGAAATTATTTAAATAAAACAAATGGATAAAGAGGTGAAATCGTAAAAGAAAGTAGGTTAAAAACAAAATTAGAGAAGTGATTTAGAAAGAGGCTGTCGAGTGAGAAGTCGACCGAATAAGGAAGATGAAACATCCAGAATTGAAGAGTCAACTGACTAGTCGACCTGTAAAAATATCTAAACTCTCTAAATTTGTGAGTCGATAGAGCAGTTGACCGGTGAAAACATGACTAACTCTTTGAATCTGCGAGTTAACCGAGCAGTCGACCTAAGTTCGCTGCGGCGATAGTTTGGCTGCAAGTTGAGTTGGACAGTTGATAGGTATAACTGTTCCAAGATATTTGGGATTCCGAATTTATATCTAACAGTAACCGTTTATGGTTAAGATATGTGAGATATCTTAGAGATTTGTACTTAATTGAGATATGGTCTATATATTTTATTTTCCTTATTAATTTGGTCTATTTAATTAAATGTTCATTTAATTAAAGTGCTTTAATACTTTTAATTTTGATGAATTTTGATTTAAAAATGTTTAAGGACCAAAATGAGATTTCCCAATAATATTTTTAAATGAAAAAGATCTATTTTGATTATATATAATGTATGGGGTCTTGGGGTTTTAGTTAATGACACAATATTTGAAAAGTAATTATTATAAGATATCTTTGATATTCCTATATTTAAAGGTGCGAATTTTGTGTTTAAACTATTGTTATTTTAGTGGAGAATATTTTGGGCCAAAAATATGGGAGAGATTTAAGGGATCTATTTTGATCTTAAGATTTAATCCATATACTTATATATAATTCTTTCTATATTTATATTGATTAAGATCAAATATTTTAAAGGACTAAATTGAATATTTTGAAAACTATTATTAAGTGAAATATACCTTAAATGAAAGGTATCAATATATGGGGTCTTTAGGTGATTTTAGAATACATGTCTTGAGGAAACTAGCCGTTATAGGACTTGTTCCATATACCTATAAAAAGAACTGCGGATTTCATAATGAAATAACACTATATCAAGAACTATTCAGTTCATAAGCTTTTATAAGAGTCATCATTCCGATATTTATTTTGGGGGATCAAATTGTGATATCAATTATTGAGATGTTCTTGAGATTAAAGCATTGGTTGAGTAAGCGTCACCGATTTGAGCTGTTCAACATTTCAATCTATTATTCTTCGGTGTTATTCGGGTGAGATCTTTCCAATTATATTCTTTTATTGCATTATTTGTTTATTGTTTGGAAATTGATTTTAGAAATTGTTTATGATTTTTGAAGAAAATATTTTTACGAACAATTTCTTGAATCTGAATACGTGCTCCAATTTGCTACCCATATCTTGTTAAAATCAGATTTTTATATCTCCCGTATTTCTATCACTAGTTAGAATATTAATTGAGTTATTATTTGTAAAACCTAAGTTGTAGAACGTACGTCATAAATAACCGCATTATAGAACGTTAGAGAATTTTAGGGTAAACATTTTATTGATAAAAACCCAAATAAAAAATTGGGGGTCAAATTGGGAATTTAGAAACGCAAAAATTTAAATTTAAGATTCAAATTGACAATTAGAAATCAAAAGTAAAAATGTTAGGGGCAAAATCATAATTTTGGAACTTTTTAAAATAGAAATACACTGAAATGAAGATCCTAAAGAAACTGGAGGAAGGAAAGTGTAATTTAACCATTTTTTTTTTTTTTTTATATATATACATACTTATAAACGTTCGACTGACGGACGATCTACCAGCCAAGGAGGGACGATCGAGGGGTGACGTGGCGAGCTCAGAAGCGATTTAACCACTAACACCGTGCAATAAAAACCTTCCTACATGCAAAGAATGATGAAATCGGAGGAAAAAACTTGAAAATTCTAGAGAGAGAGAGAACCGGAGCGGAAGGGGGTCGTCGGTTTTTCTTGAATCGTCATTCCTCCGACAGCGTGGTCGTATGGGCATTGTAAACAATTCCAAGAGAGAGAGAGAGATTGGTTCGCCCGGTGGCGTGGTTCGTCGACGGAGAGGTAGTGCGCGTGTTAGCATCGCCGGTGAGCGGAGTTGCGGATCGTCGTTCGACCATCGACGATCGTCGGGCAGGTGAGTATTTACATGTATTTCTCTAATTAATTGATAAATGTGGGCATGCATGAGCGTGACGAGTTGGGTCGGTAAGTTTCCGGCGGGGTGGTGGAGTGCTCGGTTTTCGTTTTCTGGCTACATGTGGGTTTGTGTGTGTGTTCTGATTTTCCCGACTACTATGTGTGAGTGTGCGTGTGTGTAAAATGTATAATGTGTCGACGAGAATCCAGCAAAAATAGAAGGGAAAAACCGAGACAGACAGAGAGAGAGAGAGGACGATCAATGCGGTGGCGGTAGTGGGAGTTGGTTGCGGCTGCGGTGTGCCGCCGTGTGTGTAGGTCTCCGTCGGTAAGTTTCGTTGGTCCCGTGGCGTGCCGTCGGCAGTGGCATGCAAGCATAGTTGCATGCATGGGTGGTTGTGTGTGTGTCGCAAGGTGCGTGGGTGCGTGTACTGTAGCGGCTTGGTTTGCAGTTGAGCGACTGAGACGGCCGGAGGGGGGTGTCTGAGGGAGGTCGTAGGAGGTGCAGGGGTGACGGGAAAATCGGCAAGGAAGGGGAGGCCACCGGCGGTCGGCCATCGTAGAGAGAGAGGGGGGCGGCCGTCGGTCTAAAAAAAAAAGAAAGAACCAAAAACGAAAAAAAAAAAAAAAGAAAGAAAGAAAGGGAAATTGCACAATTAACCCCAACAAAAGGAAAAAGATTCAAATTCGAACTCAAATTCTTTCGCGACCCGTGAACGATTCGGGATGGATATCGTCTTCTGTTAGATTTATTCTAGTTTGGTTAAATTCAATCTTAACTTAAAAATCTTTGTAACCGGAGTAATAAATTTAGGGTCGTTCAGATTATAAGATTTCTGATGTAATAAATAACAGAACAGAATTATTAGTATAATAACAAATCCTAGGGATAAAATATGGTAAATGGAAAAAATGTGGAACTTAGGGCCTGCATTACATGACTAGGTAATTTTGCATAAAGTATTAACATAAGCCCTATCATTTATAGGTTCGCAGACTCCAACACCTCGGTAAGCTGCGAACGGTGGGGTTTGTGTAGCACCAGAAACGAGGTGAGTGTACTGCCTTCTCGTCAAATTATTTGTATATGTACATACATGATGAAAAATGGTTGTACTTAAATTAGACGCTTTTAAACCATTATGTGATGATTAGACGATATTATTGTGGGATGTTGATCCACTTCGGCGGAGTGATGTTTATCCGCTTCAGCGGAGTGATATTTATCTACTTCGGCAGAGTGATGTTAGATGTTTGTACTGTGCAGTAATGATCCGCTTCGGCGGAGTGATGGGTGTTCGTAGGAAGGCATATCCTACAGATGGTACGGTACCGTTGCAAACTCCCAATCGTGAGGTTAAAACGATCACCATGACTAGCGAGTGTGTGTTGTGGTGGAGTGATGGTATGGGGGTGATGTTTTGTTTATATTGGGCAATTTATTATTTATTTCAGGCGATTGGTATGATATTTATACTGCATGGTATTAAAAATGGAACTTATATACATTATCTCATTTTTACTGCATATATGGTGCTTATGCTAAATCCATGTGTAAATGTTGTGTTTTCTAGAAAGTATTATTATTGTTAAATAAGAATGATTTTATTGAAAATGTAGTACACTCGCAGGTGAATTGGCTAGGAGTCAGTCCCCTACTAGAACGGGATAGAGTCCGTTGATGGTATAGCAAGGAAATATAAATTTTCGGGAAGCGCTGCTTGAGGCGAACCTAGGAAAGGTTCATCGTTTATTTTATTTTTATTTTTTTCCTTTTGTTGTTTTAGAAGGGAATTTAGGGACGGATGTGTCTCTGGCTTGGAAAGATGTTTATGACCTATATTTTGATGTGTGTATAATTATGAACGCATACCGTTGCTTTCTAGTTAGTTTGTCGTTTAGGAAATGTCATGTCGATGTCACGCCGGCCCCACAGGTGACGGGTGTTCGGGGTGGGGTGTGACATTGTTTATCTGGGGTGGTAGAAGCTCTAAGTGATATTTATTTTTATCAATTTTTGTATTGATGAGTTGTGACGGGTTAAATACCATTGGGGGTATTTAATCAGGGGTAGCTGGGTTTCTGTCTCTTCCTGTAATGAGATTGAGGTAGTAATTCTTACTAGATAATAATTGTGTTTTGAGTGTTTTTGTAAAGGTTCCATCCTTACCTGTAAAAAGGATAGTTGGAGTGTTTTGAGAGGTTTTGATTCTTGAGTCTTAGTGTTTAAAAGAATTAGATTATTCTTTAGCCTGTAAAAAGTAGAGGTTTTTCCCTAGCCTGAGAAAATGATATTGTAAAGGTTGATTCTGAGCCTGTAAAAAAATCGGTGTGCGGGTTTGGTTCCTACCTTTAAAGGGATCTTGAGAATTAGTGGGTACGAATCTCCGTGGGGCTCGGAGGACTGGACTAACCAAGAGTAGCTTGGTGAATCAGGATATATCTTGGTGTGCTGCATTATTTATTTGTTTATTTTTGTTGTTTGGATATGCACCTAGTTGATTGATTAATTCCGCTGTGTTATAAAAATAATAATTAATATAGGTATAAAATTAATTATTTGATTTATTCAAGTTTTTATTCTGATTATTTTTTAATTACCCAATTCACCCCCCTCTTGGGTATTCTACTGGGCCAACATATATTAATACCAAATAAAATGCTCAATGTTTCGTTCATAAAGTTCCGAGAATTTTGTCGCTTAATCGAATAAATTTTTCAACATTAACAATTTATGCACATATCACAAAGCGTAATCGCAGGGATCAAATTATGCAATTTGGTTTACCAAAAGATCCACATAATCAATCAAACAGGTATACACATATGAGTCATTACATTCTTAATCAATTGTAAAACGTAAACAATCATCGTTTGTTATTCCACTTTTAGTTCGCAATTTCTACTAAAATTAACAGTTTATTATGACTGATGGGTATCCTAACCCGGGTTCAAAGTCCTTGCAAAACTAAACTCTGAGTCTGTAGAATCTATAATCTAAGCTCTGATACCAAACTTTCCATGACCCGGTTTCCCATAGCTAGACTATGATTTCTCCTATAGAGAAATTCTTATCCTAAATCAGACTCTACGAATTATAAATCTACAACCTTTGGTAATTTTTGGTTTAAAGGCGATAATTCTTGTGGCCAATTTTATGACGGAAATTTTTAAATCTAATAGTCACCATTTAAATCCAAATAATTCATTTAATAGTTAATCCGCGGATTTTTCATACACGAAAACCCAATTAAAAGAGTCTCGAATTTGTAATTTAAAAACCAAATTTTCATATTTCATCAAATCAAATTATCCCATCATAATTTTATAAAAATCGACTTCCCAACATTAAATCAAACCAGTTATATTCAACAGTTACATTTACCGAATATTTGATACATTATTATTGAGAGAAATATTCTACAACAACTACGAAAATTAATATTACTGTTTTCGCCAATTACAACAATAAATAATAATTATAATTTTTTACAATAGAAATTCCACAAAAACTCTTCTCTTGTTACATCCCAACCGACCCTACAACCAAACATAGTGGGGTTGTGAGTTTATGCTCAGTAGAACTCCAACCCCTCTAATATGTGAATTCAATTTATCATATAAAACCACGCAATCATGCTCGTCACATAATTTTAATACATAAACCACATAGGTATGCTCGTCACATAAATCCTGCATCGTCCAACATATTTCACATAATTTCGATAGATAAAATATTGCTACAATATACTAAATAATTTCATAATCACCCACGAGACATTTAAATACAATTAAATGCATATATTAAGAGAGACAAGAACTCTACCTTCCTCGGATTTTCCACTGGCCGGAAGATGAGTTTTTAATTTTCCTGAGAATGGTTTGTGTAAATTTCTGTTTTTTTTTTCTTTTTTCTCCTTCTTCTTCCTTTTTCTTTTTCTGTTCATGCTTCCTGTTTTTCGTTTGCGTTCAGCCCTCCGAAGCCACCACCGTTGACGAACCAACTAAACGAATAAGCGCACACACACGCTCGCTCACTCACCGCCGGAGACACCCCCACAACGATCACATATCAAACGACGGAACACCCACACACAGTCGACGCAAATCACACACACCCATTGCTCTCTTTCTCTCTCTCTCTCTCTCTACACTCCACTTGGCGACACCCCACACCACCATGCATACACAACACACATTGATCACACACATACACACCACCATTCACGTCCCCACAACTAAACACACACATACCCACCCTACACTGTTTCTAAGACAACAAGTAAACACATCATTGAAAATTGGTCTCAGAAACAATCACCAACTTACCTATTTGGCAGGTTGGGCACCTCTCTCTTTAACAAATTTAATGAATTTAAAATACAGAGGGTTAGGAGTACCTTTTATATCTTTCGGGGCAACTTTATTCTTTACCTCATTTATACCAATGATTGATTTGGGTGTACAATTCTTCTTTGCTTGTTCGTATCATCTCTTCCTTTGATTTTTTCCATTTGACTCATTGATGATACCCTTTGCACGTATCGCTTGTGGTTTTCTGGTGATATCCAATTTTAGCTTTAGTAGATATTTTCTCTTAACACATATCTCTTGTGGTTCCTTTGCAACTTCACCTCTTGTCTTTGGTGCATCTTTTCGCTTTGCACACGTTGCTTGTGAGTCTCTAGTGACATCTTGTTTTGGCTTTGATATAAATTTTTTAACTGTTCCTTCAAGTCCACTTATGACATTTTGTAATTCTGAACAAGAAAATACAACAATTTTCTTCGGTATCCATTTCATTTTGGATCCGTACATGTTAGACATAAACTTAGGGTTCCGAAACGGATACGATACTTTAAAATGTCCAACCCTATTGTAATAATAACATCTCAAATCTGATTTATCATAAAAAGCACGAGATGTAAAATATTAATGATTTCTAACAATAGAAGCATAACTATCACTAGCCTGTGATGAAAGATGAGACGATAAAGCATATCCACTTTGCCTAGAAAAATCATTTTCAGAATCCCTCGTAATAGACTTAGGTCGGATTTTGATTTTTCAAAATTTTTCTTAAGTAAATTGATTTTAGAAATAAAATCTGACCTTTGCTAGGAAATCATATCAAATTTATTTTTTAAAATTCTATTTTCATTTTCGAGAGAATCCACTTTAGAAAGCAAATTATTAATTTCAAAAATAATTTCTGAAAACTCTTTTGAACCACAATAATCATCCAAATGCTTTTCGAACACTTTTTCCACCATTTTTAAAAGAAGCAATTTTTCTTTTTAAACTCTCTTTAACAAAAAGTAGTGTGAAAGAAAATAATTTTTCTATAACAATATGACTATTTTCATTATCATCATCACCATCATTACCACTAAAATCACAAGAATCGTAAACCACATTATCATATACGCAATTACCACTATCAAAAGATGATACGCAAAATACATTATCCATGCTGTGTGCACGTGACCCGTTTAGCTAGGATGTTAAGCCTAACGAGCTAAAACCAGCTCTGATACCAATTGTTGGCCCAGTAGAATACCCAAGAGGGGGGTGAATTGGGTAATTAAAAAATAATCAGAACAAAAACTTGAATAAATCAAATAATTAATTTTATGCCTAAATTAATTATTATCTTTATAACACAATGAAATTAATCAATCAACTAGGTGCACATCTGAACAACAAAAATAAACAAATAAATAATGCAGCACACCAAGATATATCTTGATTCACCAAGCTACTCTTGGCTAGTCTAGTCCTCCGAGTCCCATGGAGATTCGCACCCACTAATTCTCAAGATCCTTGCACACCGTTTCTTTTACAAGCTCAGAATCAACCTTTACAATACCCTTTTCCCAAACTAAGGAAAAACCTCTACTTTTTGCAGGTTAAAGAATAACCTAATTTTGTTTTAACACTAAGACTCAAGAATCAAAACCTCTCAAAACACTCTAACTATCATTTTCACAGATAAAGATGAAACCTTTACAAAAACACTCAAAACACAATTTTTATCCAGGAAGAATTATTACCTCAATCTCTTTACAAGAAGAGACTAAAATCCAATTACCCCCGATTAAATACCCCCAATGGTATTTAACCCGTTACAACTCACCAATACAAAAATTGATAAGAAATAAATATCACTTGAAACTTCTACCACCCCAGATAAACAATAACTCAATTAATATCCCAACTAGTGATAGAAATACGTGAGATACAAAAATCCAATTTTAACAAGATATGGGTAGCAAATTGGAGCACGTAATCAAATTCAAGAAATTGTTTGTAAAAATATTTTCTACAAAAATCATAAACAATTTCTAAGATCAATTTCCAAACAATAAACAAATAATGAAATAAAAGAATATAATTAAAAAAATCTCACCCAGATAACACCGAAGAATAATAGATTGAAATGTTGAACAGCTCAAATCTGTGATGCTTACTCAACCAACGTATTAATCTCAAGAATACCTCAATAATTGATATCACAATTGGATCCCCCAAAATATATATCGGAATGATGACTCTTATAAAAGCTTATGAACTGAATAGTTCACGATATAGTGTTACTTCATTATGAAATCCGTTGGTCTTTTTATAGGTATATGAAACAAGCCCTATAACGGCTAGTTTCCTCAAGACATGTATTCTAAAATCACCTAAAGACCCCATATATTGATACCTTTCATTTAAGGTACATTTCATTTAATAATAGCTTTCAAAATATTCAATTTAGTCCCTTAAAAGATTTGATCTTAATCAATATAAATATAGAAAGAATTATATATAAGTATATGGACTAAATCATAACAATAGTTTAAACTCAAAATTCGCAACTTTAAATATAGGAATATCAAAGATATCTTATAATAATTACTTTTCAAATATTGTGTCATTAAATAACACCCCAAGACTCCATATATCATATATAATCAAAATAGATCTTTTTCATTTAAAAATATTCTTGAAAAATCTCATTTTGGTCCTTAAACATTTTTAAATCAAAATTCATCAAATTAGAAAGTATTAAAGCACTTTAATTAAAAGAATATTTAATTAAATAGACCAAATTAATAGGGATAATAAAATATATAGACCATAACTCAATTAAGTACAAATCCCTAAGATATCTCACATATCTTAACCACAAATGGCTACTGTTAGATATAAATTCGGAATCCCAAATATCCTAGAACAGTTCTATCAGTTGACTGCCTAGTCGACTGTCCAACTCAGCTTGTAGCCAAACCATCGCCGCAGCAAACATAGGTCGACTGCTCGATCAACTCGCAGATTTAGAGAGTCAGTCATGCTTTCACTGGTCGACCACTATATCGACTTGTAGATTCAAAGAGTTTAGATGTTTTCACAGGTTGACCGGTCGGTCGACTCTTCAATTCAGGATGTTTCATCTTCTTTCTCCGGTCGACTTCCTTCTGAATCACTTCTTTAATCTCGTTTTTAACCTACTTTCTTTTACAATTTTGCCCCTTTATTTATTTTTATATTTAAATAAGCTCCACTAATATTCTTATATTCTATTTTAGTCATTAAAAAATATTTCTTTTTAATTCACATAGAAGCAAATAAATATACTTCACAAAAACACACATAAAAGATAAGATTCATTTTGTGCCATGTGTGTGTTCCTAAATGAGATTTTAAGAGTTGAAATTTACCTGGGTTGGTTTCCTTAATTTCTTCAAACTCTTAAATCTACAATATCTTCAATGTCTTCATTTAGCATCCATTTAACTCGTCATTTTCATCACTGGAACTTAGATCACTGAAACACTCAATTAAAATATTAGTTTCACCAAAATATCAACATTTAATTATACATCAAAATCTTAAGATTAACAATATATGATAGTGGATGAATTCCTATATGTGGTGGTGGATAAAAATATAAATATCTGATGGTGGATTAATAAGTTGAATATATATTAACATTTGAATTGGTGGGTGATTAGGGTAAATTATCTATAATGAGTTAAATAAGCCTAGGTGAGTACCGTGTTAGTTGTGGATCATTGGAATTTGTCGTTAAATGGTAGTTATTAATTTAAAGGTGTATACCGTCTTCTATACAAATGGTGAAAATATATTTTCGTATTAAAGTATAGAAAAATAAGTGTTGATAAAATGGACGGTTTTATGATGATTCATGGATCAAGAAAAATTTTAAAAAGTGGAAAATGATTTTATTATCCTGCTATGTCGTAATATTCTTTCTGTAAGGGATATGGATATTCTTCCCGTAAGGAATGTGGATTTTCTTCTCGAAAGGGATGTGAATATTCTTCCCGTAAAGGATGTGAATTTTCTTCCCGAAAGGGATGTGGATATTCTTCCCGTAAGGGATGTGGATTATCTTTCCGAAAGGGATGTGGATATTCTTCTCGTAAGGAATGTGGACTTTCTTCCCAAAAAGGATATGGATATTCTTTCCGTAAGGGATGTGAATTTCTTCTCGTTAGGTAGAGACCTACGAGATGTGGATTTATTCTCACCAGGACGATAGCTTGCAAGATGTGGATTGGCCCGTCTAGACTGCAAATCCCACGGGCGGTACCCCTACCATTGGGAAAAATAAATGGCCATGACACTGTTGATCACATTAGATAACACAATTGTGCAGATCACGGTACTATCGCAAACGCTGATCATGCGATCAAAATGATCCTATGGTTAGTAGAAAATAGTGTGCGGTACTTTATTATATGACGAGAAGTTTGGATTGGTGATTTTAAAATGTTTGGAATGGGTTGACTTAAATTATTTGAAATTGGTGTTTGGTCCTACTACGCCATAGTATTCATTTGCTAGGTATAGTCCTGCAGAACGTTGTTGACTTTGGGTGACCATTGGATGATTGGGTAAGGCATAGGTATTGGCAGTGGTATTTGGACAAGAAGGAGGAAGTGGTATAGAGGAATAGGAAGAGGAAGAGAAACAGGGACAAGCGGTTGGGAGATAGTCAGCCGCAGGAGGAACAACAGTGTGCACAAATGGTGGTGAAGGGCTATTTAGCAAAGGGTGTACAGCTGCAAATGGTACAACAGTAGTAGTAGGCAACAAGAGAGAATAAGGAAGAACGATTGGTGAACAGAATATAAGGGCTGCGTGGGAGGAAACAACAGGTAAAAATGAAGAGAGATAAGGAAAGTCTTGATGATTGAACACAACATGCCGGGAAATGTATAATTTGTCATTTGGGGAAAGACATTTATAGCCTTTGTGACGATCACTATACCCAATGAACAAACATTTTTTAGAGTGAAAATTGAGCTTGTGTTTCTGAAAAGGTCGTAGGTAGGGAAAACAGCTACATCAAAAAGGGTGAAGACTAGAATAGTTAGGATGTTTTTGGTAAAGAAGGAAAAGAGGTGTTTGATTATTGAGAATGGGGTTTGGGAGCTGATTGATAAGAAAAACAGCAGTATGAAAGGCTTCCCACCAGAATGTGAGCAGTATGCGAACTTGGGCTCATAAAGTGAGCACCATTTTAGTAACATGACGATGTTTGCGCTCAACCCGACCATTTTGGGGTGAGACATGAGGACAGGAATGTTGAAAAATGATGCCATACTCAGTTACAAAGGATGTAAAAGACTGAAACTCTCCTCCCCAGTCACTTTGCACATTTTTGATACAGTGATTAAATTGCTTCTCAGCCATGATTTTGAATTGAATAAAAGTATGTAAGGCATAATTTTTGTGTTTTAACGGATATATCCAAGACTAACAACTGAAATCATCCAAAAATAAGATATAATATTGATAACCAGCAGATGATAGAACTGAGGCAGGACCCCACAAATCAGTGTGAATCAACTCAAGTGGATGAGAAGCATGGGAAGGGGAACGGGAAAATGGAAGTTTGTGATTCTTTCCATATTGACAAGCATCACAAAAAGCAGGAAAGTCATGAACATAAATCTATTGATTACAAAACTTATGAACTTGAGTTAAAATATGCTGGGATGGATGTCCTAAAATGCGATGCCAATCTGCTAAATTAGACATATGCGGTTGGTGAGAGACAGAGAGCACAGAACACTACTGCAGTGGAGAGAATGAGATGGCGGTGTTTTTGAAATGATAAAGACCATCCTTAGGCATCCCTTGAAGAAAAACCCTCTTGGTTTGCTTGTCCTTCACACAACACAAATGAGAATCAAATTCAACACAGACATTATTATCAGCTGTAAATTGATAAACACTAAGCAGATTTTTGGTGATGGTAGGAGTGTGCAGAATGTTTTTAAGAAGCAGAGAAGTATGGTTGAGTGACGGAATGGTGGAATGACCAACATAGTGGATAGGAAGAGGATAGCCATTACCAACAAGTAAGCGATGCTTAACATTGTAGGTAGTGCATTGCTGAAGTAAATTAGAGTTATTAGTTACATGAGTGCTTGCACCACAATCAACATACTAGGCAGTACCAAGAGGGGTTTCGAGAGTGGCAAGTTGAGCAATGAAGGGTGGAGATGAGGTGGGTTGTGATAGACTACTGGTGTTGGCAGGAGTGTTGCCCATATAGCTATTATCAAATCGGTAAAAGAAAATGGTAGCAGAGTAACCCAATTTGCCACAAACTTGGCAGGTGCGTCGAGAATTGCTTTGCCGTCCTTGACCACGAAAGCGACCAAGACCATTTTACCATTGGTATGAGTCGCGTCCTCTACTAGTGGAGGACTGAGAGGTGGGATACTGAAATGAAGACTTGTTCACTATGTTGACAGTCATTTGATGTACATTGAGGTTTTGAAAACTGTTTAGTTGCTCAAGGCGGCTCTTGAACGTTAAAAGGGAGGTTTGAAATTCAATCCAAGACTAATTTGCTTTTTTAGTCAATTGAACAACAATTAGAGTATATTTAGAATTAAAACTAGTTAGGGTTTGCGTAATTAGATTAGATAAGGAGATGGGGCTTCTAGCAAGCAAGAGATTATTAGTAAGAGGCTTCATGGTATTCAAATATTCAAGCATCGTACTGCCTCTTTTGCGATTTTGTTGCAGTTTAGCTTTGAAGAGTGTAATTTTCGATCTGGTGTGAGCACCAGAGAGTGTGTATGTTGTAGTTCACAGGTCATGGCCAGTGTGACAATCAATTATGTGGGTAGCAACTTCAAGAGAGAGAGAGAGAGTTATAAAGCCAACCAAGAAGAAGTTGATCGGTGGTTTGTTGGTGTTCCTTCGATGTCGAGAAACTCTGGCGAGCAGGGCTTGGTGCCAAGAACAAATCCATCGAGTTGATTTCCTTTGATTATTGGGAAGATCATACACTTCCACAAGAGGTAGTTGCTTCTATCCAACTTGATAGGGCTTACCGAAGAGAAAGAGTTGCTGAACTATTGTAATTTGGTTGGAGTAGGCAGACGAGTCGTGGTGGTCGGAGTTGGGGAGGAAGGGGCGAAATGATAGGTGGAACTGGTTATTTCATCCATGGGATCAAATAGATAGCGTAAGCTAAGAAGCTAAACTAATACCAAGTGAGAATTTGATAAATTGATAAGCTCTGCTTAAAATTGCAGAGTATCTTAATTTCTTGAGCTATATATAGCAGTGGGATATAAGAGAGAGAAAACAAAATAACATAACACAAAGAACAAAAAAATAATAGATAAAAGAAGGTAATAATTTGCTAGTAACATAATCTATTGGCAGGAAGGTTCTATGGAAGATCAGTAAGTATTCTATCACTCACGAATAAAAAATCCTATATATTAGGTTGTTGTCCTACGTTGATTCATTAGTAGTGTTGAAATATCTTAACAACACTTCACAATTCCACATGATTTTCAACAACTATTTTTTTTTTTTTTTTTTTTTTTTTTGTGCAGTTATCGTCTCAAGGATCAACACACGATGAGATTGATTTTGAGTTCTTGGGAAACGTCTTCGGGCAACCATACACAGTCCATACAAATGTATTTGCACAAGGGAAAAGAGGCAAAGAGCAACAATTTTACCTCAGATTTAACCCAACCTCTTCATTCCAGAGCTACTCCATTGTTCGGAACTCTCAATGAATCATGTAAGTATTCAAAACCCACAAACCTTTTATCTCTTCATGAAATTTCAAACCATTTAATTCCACCTCTAAATCAAACTTATTAGTTAGATTGTAGTTTGCACCTTTCAAGTTTGATACGATCTCGTTTTGGCCCCTGTTGTAATTTATGCCCTATAGTTTATTTTTAATATTAATTTAGTTCAATTGATTGATTTGTGCTAAAAAAAAAAATATCTTTTGTCAGAGTAATGGGTGAAAGTGTGTTTTAGCCATATTATTCTAAATTAACCTTATTTTTTATTTATTTTTAGTTTTTTGGTGGATGACATTCCGATTAGAGTATTCAACAATGAAGAGAGGATGGGCGTTCCGTTCCCCAAAAGCCAACCAATGAGGATATCTTCGAGTCTTTGGAACGTAGATGATTGGGCAACACATGGTGGTCGGGTCAAGGCCAACTGGACCTAAGCTCCTTTCATTGCCTCCAACAGGAATTTTAATGCCAATGCATGCATTAAGACGTCCTCTAGTTCGTCTTGTAATAATTCATTCAATGCAGAGGCGGCGACATGGCAGAACCAAAGACTTGATACTAAGGGCCGAAACAGACTTAGATGGGTGCAACAAAAGTATATGATCTATAACTATTGTACTGATTTTCAAAGGTTTCCCCAAGGTGTTCCCTACGAATGCCGACTCTGAAAGTTTCTCTTGGATTGATTTTCTTCATTCGATTATTCCACTTTTTGTTTTCAAAAGCTGTAAGATCATTCTTTATTCATTTGTATACATGTTAATAAAAGAGCTTATATTCGATTTGTTAATGTAAACTATATTTGTTATTGTTTGTAAAATTTATGTGAGATCCGTAATCGAAAGTACTAGAAAAAATTGTTTGATATATAAATATCATATGGACTATTATTAGTAAACTCTTATCCAAAAACATCGCCCCTTTATATAGCACTTCAAAATATTTAAGTGTTAAAAGCTTCAATTAACACCAACTCTAAGCCCACAAAAATATGCATCGTTTTGTGAAACATAAATTCAAAATTAATTTTTATAAAATTGAATTTCAATTAACTTGGTTAGATTGTTAATTTTAATATTTATAAGAAAAAAAAAAATCACTGAAATATAACTGAAATTAATATATCACTTCAATAGATTTAGGTGTTAAAAGCATAACTTTTCAGTTCAATTAACACCAACTCTAAGCCAACAAAAATACATGTGCTTGTGTGAAACATGAATTCAAAATTAGTTTTTAATTGGTAAAGTTGAGTTTGAATAAAATGTTGTTACTTTGTTAATTTTGATATTTGTGAAAAAAGAATATAACTTGAAGTTAATGTTAAGTGAAATGTTTAAATATTATGTCGAATTTATGGGAAAAGATTAGTTAAAATTGATGAGAGAAAAATTTAGTATAACTGTTAGTAAAGAAGTTTGTTGTTTTTAAATTAAGGTTTTTTTAAAATTAAGGTTATTTGTTGTTTTAATGTTAGTATACTTTTATTACATCAATGTATATGGTAGACATGAGGTCTATCAAATTGTACATTTGGTCCATCAAGTTTTATATTTATTTCAATTCTACAAAAATTAAAAATATTATTAATGATTTTGAATGAGAAATAGACTGTGCTTAGCGAGGGCCTAATAGAGACATTTTTGTCATTTTATCACTGTATTATGTAAGATAGTTTTTCCTAATCTTTTTTTGAAACTTATTCGTCTTGAAAATGAGAAAAATAAGCTTGAAACGTTATTATGTGAAAATGTCTTAGGTTAAATAGAGTGATGAAATGATAAAAACATATTTATTAGAAGGATATGTTGATGCCCCAGATTTTTATGAAAGGGATTAAATGCATTTTTGGTAATACAAGTAATGAGAGAGAGGTTGTTTTATGTGCCTCTTTTTATCATAAAAGAACTCGAGCCAAAATTTCAAAAAAAGAGTCACCACCTATCATTGAGCTTAGATGGTGTGCAAGGTCATCAGACTTTAAGAAAAGTAATTTAAGAAAATGACCTAAGTAAAAAATTGACTCTGAAAAATACAATCCTACCAAATATTCATTTTTAAAATAGTTCAGGGGTCCGTTATACTCGGAAAAGATGTTAGACACCCCAAGACGCCCGTTTGAAGGCAGTATCTTATATCCAATTAAGTCTAATCAATTTTAAGTATGAATGTTTTATTTTATTCAAAAACAAATCATGAAAAAATTCTTATTGTTTTTTCAAATATAGGGTAAGACAATTTTCTGATATTTTGAGAAATTAATGTTCTACTACTGTGATTTCATATCAAATATTGATGATTTATCAACATTACCCATAAAAAATTTTAACTTAAAAGGGCAAATCAACTTAAGAAAATAGTGATTATTGATTGATTGTACGGATGATCGTGATGATAAATATAAATTTAAAGATCAAATGTGTAATTTGATAAATCTCAGATCCACACAAATACTCACTCTATGATATAGGGGCCAAAAATGTGATAGCTGTATCCTCGGCACAAAGTAGAAAACATGAACATAGGACGCGAAAAAACGCCTAAAAACAATTTCCCCTTTGCATCCATTCTCCTGGATGCTTCCTAGTTCCCAGTGAACGCGGGATGGCTCACAAAAACTACTCCTATATAAAGGATGGAGAATTGCTAACATACCACCCAAACAAATCTCGCTCTCTAAAAATGACATATTGTTGCAGAGCTCTCTGTCCGTCGCGGCAGGCAATTTCTACCAAGATGTGGACATCACTTGGGGCGATCATCGCGGCAGAATTCTCGAAGGCGGCCAACTTCTGACTCTCTCTTTGGATAAATTTTTCGGCTCCGGTTTCCAGTCCAAGAATGAGTATCTCTTCGGCTGCTTCAATCTCCAACTCAAGCTCGTTCCTGGCAACCCCGCAGGAACCGTAACCACATTTCACATAAGTCCTAAACTCAATGCTAACGAATAAAAAGTCGTCCATATTAGATTTTTATCCTACATCGATTCATTAATAGTGTTGAAATATCTAAACAACACTCCACAATGCCACATGATTTTCAATAGCTAATATTGTTTTTTTTTTTGGTTTTTTTTTTTTTTTTTTTACAGTTATCGTCTCAAAGATCAGCACACGATGAGATTGATTTTGAGTTCTTGGGAAACGTCTCCAGGCAACATTACACAGTCCATACAAATGTATTTGCACAGGGAAAATGAGGCAAAGAGCAACAGTTTCACCTTCGGTTCGACCCGACTTCTTCATTCCATACCTACTCCATTGTTTGGAACTCTCAATGAATCATGTAAGTATTCAAAATCCACAATTCTTTTATCTCTTCATAAAATTTCAAAACATTTAATTCCACGTCTAAATCAAATTTATTAATCAGATGAATTTATCGTACTATGCACCTGGAAAGTTTGATACGATCTCGTTTTGGCCCCTGTTGTAATTTATGCCCTAAAGTTTATTTTTCATATTAATTTGGTTCAATTGGTTGATTTTGCCAACTTTTGTGTTAGTGAAATAAGTGAAAGTGTGTTTTAGCCATATTATTTTGAAACTAACCTTATTTTTTATTTGTTTTTAGTTTCTTGGTGGATGACATTTCGATTAGAGTATTCAACAATAAAGAGGCAATGGGTGTTTCGTTCCCCAAAAGCCAACCAATGAGGATATATTTGAGTCTTTGGAACGCAGAAGATTGGGCACCACAAGGTGGTCGAGTCAAGGCTGACTGGACCCAAGTTCCTTTCATCGCCTCCTACAGGAATTTTAATGCCAATGCGTGCATTAAGACGTCCTCTGGTTCATCTTGTGGTTCAAATTCATGCAATGCAAAGGCAACGAAATGGCAAAACCAAGGACTTGATGCTAAGGGTCGAAATAGACTTAGATGGGTGCAACAAAAGTACATGATTTATAACTATTGTACTGATTTTCAAAGGTTTCCTCAGGGTGTTCCCTCCGAATGCCGAAGCTGAAGGTTTCTCTAGGATTGATTTTCTTCATTCAATGATTCCACTTTTTGTTTCCAAAAGTTGTACGATCATTCTTTATTCGTTTGTATACATCTTAGTAAAAGAGATTCTATTCGATTTGTTAATGTAAATAATATTCGTTATTGTTTATAAAGTTTATGTGATATTCCGCATCAAAAGTATTAGAAAAAATTGTCTGATATATATAGTACCATATAGGTTGTGACTAGTACATTGATTTAAGTATTTTGGGCTACATAAATTCGGTTGAAAGTTACTAAGCCAATGGGCAACATGTGGCTTTACAAATGCTATCAGAGTTAACCCTAGTCTTGAAACAATATCATGGTGGTATTGATAAAGGAGTAAAGGCTATGGAGATGGGTAGAGGCCCCAGGCTAGGTACATGTGTCAGCTTATGGAGGCACCGTGTCCATTTATGAATTGTTATCTATACCACCACCCAAATGGATGAAAAGGGCCAAAATGAGGGTGATATTGTAAGATCTCATATTAGAAATATTACAAAAGATTGTCGGATATATAAAGTATAATTTGAGCAACTACTGGGATCTTGGCATAAACATTTTGGACTACAGATTCAGTTCAAAAGTTATTAGACTGGTCAGCCACATGGGGCATTACAATTTAGGGTGTACTTATTTCTCATTTGTTAAAGAAGAGTGGATTGTTCCTTGATAATCCCAGGGGAGGTTTTGCAGTAATTGCACATTAGAATGAATGAACTGGGAGTTAAGATTGTAGCATCTTGAACTCTGGGATTTAGTCTGCAACACGACTCCAACTTTGCTTGAAAATCGAGTGCAGAAGGAGAGGAATCAATTTTGTTTAAAAATTTAATAATTCAATCTTGTTAAAATTTTATTTGTTTTATATTGTGGTGTATTATTAAATGTTGTAGTAATTTGTATTTCAGGCGTTTGTAGTGTGTAGCGTGTTTAGGTGCTTGAGTCTCATGGAGTCCTTGTGAAATTGTGGCTCAAGGATGGCCAATTTTTTTAGGTTTGTGTCCTTCTTTGGTTTTGATTGGATTTTGATTAATTAAGAGCGTCTTGCAGGATACATGTCAAAGTTTAATGTGTAGTAAGGAAAATTCTTCCCATTACGATAATAGATTGTTTTGGACACTGATGTTGTGTTTCTTTGGTCTATTTCTATATTTTACTTTCTAACTTTAATCGTTACTTTCTCCAATCTTGTGATGATATTTTAAATTTTCTACAAGGCATGTCTAATATTTGTTCATGAATTTTAAACACATAAGAATTTGAACCTAATTTTTGTTTCTTCAAAGCCTCAAAACATATATACACATATATATTTGTTTCTTCAATAGATTTTTGAGTTAAAAGCATAACTTTTCAGTTAACACCAACACCAACTCTAAGCCCACAAAAATATATGTGCTTTAATGAAACATAAATTCAAAATTATTTTTTATTAAATTGAGTTTTAATTAAACATTATTACATTGTTAATTTTGATATTTATAAAAAAAAATAAAAAAAAATCGATGGAATATAACTAAAAATTAATGATTAATAACATATTTAAATATACATGGAATTATTATGAAAAAAAAAAATAGTAGAAATTGATGAGAGAAAAATTTAGCATAACTCTTAATGTATATTTTTATTACATTAACGGAACTAGATAGAAAAAAGAAAAAAAAGAAAAAAAAAAAAAAAAAACAGCTTTTGTAGGGCTTGCAATCAAGAACTCGTTTTCTTTACAATTGGAATATTATTCAAATTTAAGTTTTGGATTTTAAAATTTTCAGTGGAATATTATAAAAATGGAATATTATAAAAATAATATTAAGTGGAATACAAGAAGTGTTAGTATTTGCATTTTGAATTTTATATATAATATGTAGTTATTTTTTTAGGAAAAATTATCGGTTGATCCCAATTTAAATATGAAATTACCAATTGATTCTAACTGTCTGAAAATAAGCTAAACAATCCCAGTGTACAGATTTTTCATACCATCCAGTCCCAAATTTAAAAAATGCAATTACTGGAAAAATTTGCACTTGCGAGATTCGTATGATTGAGATTTTCCATATTAACAGTTTCACAACAAAAAGTGGAATTGATGTGACCGAAAAATGGTAGCACAATAAATTTATGATTTTGCCCTTGCTAGGCTCCGTTTTGTTGCCTCCAGGGGTTCCTGCATAAATTCTTAACACACTGGAGATAGATCCCAGTGAAGAACCTCCGGCGTGAGAATAAATATATATATTTTTTTTAATGATCTAATTATATATTCTGATTATTCTGAATAAGATCTTCAAAATGATATCACGTTCCCTAGTTTTTTTTTTCATTAGTTTCAGATTCATACATTCATGTTACATTCAATATGATATTTTCGAATTTTTCACTTTTTACATTCGTGTTACATTTAATATGGTCTTATGCATTATAAAAAAAACAGTTGAGTGTTACAGTCAACATTCAAATTATAATTATCTGTAAATCATATTACATTTGACACGTTCATATAATTTGTGTTACAATCAACATTAATTGAATATCATTTTTATTGCACTGAAGGTTATATTCAACACTCATGAGGGCACACATATTGTAGTGATGTTATATATAACATTAACATCACATTTAATATTATATATAACATTCATATGCATC
This sequence comes from Eucommia ulmoides, assembly GCA_016647705.1. Lineage (NCBI taxonomy): Eukaryota > Viridiplantae > Streptophyta > Magnoliopsida > Garryales > Eucommiaceae > Eucommia > Eucommia ulmoides. Next base: position 4,212 of record JAENRU010000041.1, on the reverse strand, counting down.
CTAATCCAGTACTAAGAAAAAAAATTAATATCTCTTTTTGAAGATCATGATTTATAAATCATTGTGGTGTAAATAATCTTTGAATAACAATCACAATTAGAAGAAATTATAGGTTTCGTTTTCAGTTTCATTGGTATATTACCATATTTCGTTCCACGTTTTTAGGAATGACAACTGACAATGTGTATGGAAGGTAACGATTCATTAATAGGGCGAATTAGTCTACGAAATGCTAGTAAGAGTAATCAGTGCAAAAAAAAAAAAAAAAATCAATCGAGTTGTTCATTTAGTAGTTTTCGCACCAATTTAGAAGTTGATAGTAAGGGTCCTTTTTAATATTTTAAAATTCAGTGAAATGTTAATAAAAAAAAAAAAATGGATTTGCAAAAAGTTGAGTGAAAATTGCTACAAAGATTATACATAAAAACACTTTAGAATGATTTGGTCCATCGAGTGTTTTTTTTTTTTTTTTTTGGAATCCTGAAAAAAAAAAAACCTTAGAAAAAGTCAATCTATTTTTTTTATCCAAATCATATGACTAAACAAGTGAGAACTCCAAAATTATATAAAAAAATGGAAAAGTGTATGGACTTTTTTAGGAAAAACATTACGTATGGGTGGATGTTTATGTGAACTGAGGTTTGCAAATTGTATATTTGGTCCATATATATGTTTATTTCAATCTCACAAAAATTTAAAATATTGGTAATAATTTTGGATGAAAAATATATTATATTCAGCACGTTGTCACGGGCTCACATTTTCGCAGTGGCATTTGCCCGTGCTGTGCTCCAACGCATTTGCTTGCACAGGGCAAGCTGATCACTTTCTTTGTACGATGCTGATTGATTTCGCAGTGGCATTTGCCCGTGCTGCGCCCCTCTTCTTTTGTCAGGTACTTGACTAATAACATAATCTCCTAACTTAACCGAGTCGGTATGCCCTGACTCCAAAAGAACGCCTACTTATGTTGACGCCCACCCTGGTCGGGAGCTGCGTATTTGTGCTATAACCCTCCAGCCAACATGTTTATTCCTTCAGACCGCCTTGTAAATACGCGGTCCGTGACAACATGCTCTTCTAAAAGAGATAAGGTATTTTTTTTTTTTAATTTTTTGTTTTTTTACTATATTAAATCTAAGAGAGTTTTTCCTAACCTTTTTCTAATAGTGATTCATCTAAAATACGGGAGAGAAATAAGCTTGAAATTTTGTTACGAAAAAATGTCTAAGGTTGTGTTTCAGTGAGATAATATAAGGATGGATTTTACTTTGAAAATGAATTCCCAATTTTTTTTTTTATAAAATCTTTTGTTTTGGTGCTAATACAAGATATTTGTAAAATTTATTGAATTTGTAAAATGGAATTTCAAAGGAGAAAAATAGGATTTCCAAATCCCTTCGAAACAAGTGTTATTTCTAAATCTCTCCAAAAATGGATTTCATTTTTCCCAATAAATTTTATTAAGATGATATTTTTATAATTTTTGTTATTAAATTTAATAATTTCAAAAATATTTATATATTAAAAATTATAAAATTACACAATTAAAATTTTCATCTAAAATAATTATTCAACCATCATCATCAAAATAAAAATAATAATAATAATAATAATAATTAGCCCAGTTTTAGACATGACGAGAACTTTCCCAATTATAAAATTCTCCATCCGCCAAGTGATAGCTGTATCCTCGCCACAAAGTAGAAAGCATGAACAAAAGATAGCTGTATCCTATTCCTCGCCGACGAAAACAATTTCCCATTTGCATTCATTCTCTCCTGGATGCTTCCTAGTAAACGCGTGACGGCTCACAAAACACCACCTATATAAAGGATGGAGTAGTCGGATCACTTTCAAACATACCATACAACAAAAACACTCTCTCTCTCTAAAAATGGCTTACTGTTGCAGAGCTTCTTTAGCTATGGTTCTTCTCTCCCTTTCAGTTGCGGCAGCCAATTTCTACGAAGATGTGGACATCACTTGGGGCGATCAACGCGGCAAAATACTCCAAGGCGGCCAACTTCTGACTCTCTCTCTTGACCAATTCTCCGGCTCCGGCTTCCAGTCCAAGAACGAGTATCTCTTAGGCCGCTTCGATCTCCAACTCAAGCTCGTTCCTGGCAACTCCGCAGGAAGCGTAACCACATTTTACGTAAGTCCCAAACTAAACGCTAATGAATAAAATATCGTCCATATTAGATTGTTGTCCTACATCGATACACTAATAGTGTTGAAATATCTTAACAGCACTCCACAATTCCATAGAATTTTCAACAGCTAATATTGTTTCCTTTTGACAGTTATCGTCTCAAGGATCAACACATGATGAGATTGATTTTGAGTTCTTGGGAAATGTCTCCGGGCAACCATACACAGTCCATACAAATGTATTTGCACAGGGGAAAGGAGGGAAAGAGCAACAGTTTCACCTCTGGTTTGACCCGACCTCTTCATTCCACACCTACTCCATTGTTTGGAACTCTCAACGAATCATGTGAGTATTCAAAACCCATAATACTCAAACCATTTAATTCCACCTCTAAATAAACTAAATATTTTTTGTCACAGTAATGGGTGAAAGTGTGTTTTAGCCATATTGTTCTAAACTAACCTTATTTTCTATTTGTTTTTCAGTTTTTTAGTGGATGACATTCCGATTAGAGTATTCAACAATGACGAGGGGAAGGGCGTTCCATTCCCCAAAAGCCAACCAATGAGGATATATTCGAGTCTTTGGAATGCAGATGATTGGGCAACACAAGGTGGTCGGGTCAAGGCCGACTGGACCCAAGCTCCTTTCACAGCCTCCTACCGGAATTTTAATGCTAATGCGTGTGTTAAGACGTCCTCTAGTTCATCTTGTAATAATTCATTCAATGCAGAGGCGGCGACATGGCAGAACCAAGGACTTGATGCTAAGGGCCGAAACAGGCTTAGATGGGTGCAACAAAAGTACATGATCTATAACTATTGTACTGATTATCAAAGGTTTCCCCAAGGTTTTCCCTCCGAATGCCGACGTTGATGGTTCTAGGATTGATTTTCTTCATTCAATTATTTCACTTTTTGTTTCCAAAAGTTGTAAGATCATTCTTTATTCGTTTGTATACATCTTAATAACAGAGATTCTATTTGATTTGTTAATCTATACTATATTGGTTATTATTTATAAAGTTTATGTGAGATCCCATATAGAAAGTATTAGAAAAAATTATCTGATATATAAAGTACCATATGGGCTATTATTAATGAAATCCAAAAACAACATCGCCCCTTTATATGCATTTCAAAGGATTTAAGAGTTAAAAGCCTCAATTAACACCAACTCTAAGCCCACAAAAATAAAATATACTTCGTTAGATTGTTAATTTTGATATTTATAAAAAAAAAATTAAAAAAACAAAACAGTGAAATATAACTGAAAATTAATATATCGCTAGAATAGATTTAGGAGTTAAAAGCATAACTTTTTCAGTTCAATTAACACCAACTCTAAGCCTACAAAAATAGATGGGCTTCTGTGAAACATTAATTCAAAATTAGATTTTAATTGGTAAAGTTGAGTTTGAATAAAATGTTGTTACTTTGTTAATTTTGATATTTGTAAAAAAAAAAGAATATAACTTGAAGTTAAGGTTAAGTGAAATGTTTAAATATTATGTCGAATTTATGAAAAAAAAAATTAGTAAAAATTGATGAGAGAAAAACTTAATATAACTGTTAGTAAAAAAGTTAGTATACTTTTGTGACATCAACATATAGGGTGAATGTTTTTGTAGTCCATAAGTTCTGTGAAATTGTACATTTGGTCCATCAAGTTTTATATTTATTTTAATCTCACAAAAATTAAAAAATTATTAATAATTTTGGATAAGAAATAGACTGTGCTTAGCATGGACCTAATTGAGATATTTTTATCATTTTATTACTCCATTAAATATAAGATAGTTTTTTCTAATATTTTTCTAATACTTTTTTGTCTTGAAAATGAGAAAGAAAAGCTCAAAAAATATCTTAGATTTAGTAGATTGATGAAATGATAAAATATCTTTATTAGAATGATATGTTGATGCCCCAGATTTTTATGAGAGGGATGAAATGCACTTTAGGAAATACATGTGATGAGAGGTTTTTTTTTTTTTTTTATGCGCCTGTTTTTCCTCATAAAAGAAATTAAGTCAAAATTTTGAAAAAATAAGTTGTCAC
>JAENRU010000121.1:62500-65289 GCA_016647705.1 Eucommia ulmoides | reverse complement strand
AGGCGTTGGCAAAATACGTTGGCAAAACAGCGCACCGTTGGCAAAACAGGGCGCACCGTTGGCAAATACGTTGGCGCAGCCCGTTGGCAAAATACGTTGGCAAAACAGGGCGCACCGTTGCAAAATAGGCCGCAGCGTTGGCAAAATAGGGCGCAGCGTCAGCACACCGTTGGCAAAACAGGGCGCACGTTGGCAAAATAGGGCGCAGCGTTGCAAAACAGGGCGCAGCGTTGGCAAAATAGGCGCAGCGTTGGCAAAATACGTTGGCAAAACAGGGCGCAGCGTGGCAAAATAGGCCACAGCGTTGATACCGTTGGCAAAACAGGGCGCACCGTTGCAAAATAGGGCGCAGCGTTGGCAAAATACGTTGGCAAAACAGGGCGCACACCGTTGGCAAAAAATAGTGGCAAAACAGCGCACGGAAAAATAGGGCGCAGCGTTGGCAAAATAACGTTGGCAAAACCAGGGCGCACCGTTGGCAAAAATAGTCCGCAGCGTTGGGCAAAATACGTTGGCATAAATAGGGCGCAGCGTTGGCAAAATACGTTGGCAAAACAGGACGCACCGTTGTAAAAATAGGTCGCAGCGTGTTGGCAAAATATACGTTGGCCAAAACAGGCCCGCACCGGTTGGCAAAATAGGGCGCAGAGCGTTTGGCAAAATAGGGACAGCAAGCGTTGGGCAAAATACGTTGTCAAAACAGGGGGCGCACCGTTGGCAAAAATAGGGCCGCACCGTTGGCAAAAATGGGCGCAGCGTCTAGCACACCGTTGGCAAAACAGGGCGCACCGTTGGCAAAATAGGGCGCAGCGTGGGCAAACCAGGGCGCAGCGTTGGCAAAAATAGGTCGCAGCGTTGGCAAAAAGACGTTGGCAAAATAGGGCGCACCGTTGCAAAATAGGCCACAGCGTTGGGAAAAATACTTGGCAAAACAGGGCGCACCGTTGGCAAAAATAGGGCGCAGCGTTTGGCAAAATACGTTGGCAAAACAGGACGCACCGTGGAAAAATACGTTGGCAAAACAGGACGCACCGTTGGAAAAATAGGGCGCAGCGTTGGCAAAATACGTTGGCAAAACAGGCCGCACCGTTGGCAAAACAGGCCGCACCGTTGGCAAAATAGGGCGCAGCGTTGGCAAAATACGTTGGCAAACAGACGCACCGTTGGAAAAATAGGGCGCAGCGTTGGCAAAATACGTTGGCAAAACAGGCCGCAGCGTTGGCAAAATAGGGCGCAGCGTTGGCAAAATACGTTGGCAAAACAGGGCGCAGCGTTGGCAAAATAGGCCGCAGCGTTGGCAAAATAGGGCGCAGCGTTGGCAAAATAGGGCGCAGCGTCTAGCACACCGTTGGCAAAACAGGGCGCAGCGTTGGCAAAATAGGGCGCAGCGTTGGCAAAATAGGGCACCGTGTCTAGCACACCGTTGGCAAAACAGGGCGCACCGTTGGCAAAATAGGCCGCAGCGTTGGCAAAATACGTTGGCAAAATAGGGCGCAGCGTTGGCAAAACAGGACGCACCGTTGGAAAAATAGGGCACAACGTTGGCAAAATACGTTGGCAAAACAGGCCGCACCGTTGGCAAAATAGGGCGCAGCGTTGGCAAAATAGGCCGCAGCGTTGGCAAAATACGTTGGCAAAACAGGCCGCACCGTTGGCAAAATAGGGCGCAGCGTTGGCAAAATACGTTGGCAAAACAGGCCGCAGCGTTGGAAAAATAGGGCGCAGCGTTGGCAAAATACGTTGGCAAAACAGGCCGCAGCGTTGGCAAAATAGGCCGCAGCGTTGGCAAAATAGGGCGCAGCGTTGGCAAAATAGGCCGCAGCGTTGGCAAAATAGGGCGCAGCGTTGGCAAAATAGGGCGCAGCGTCTAGCACACCGTTGGCAAAACAGGGCGCACCGTTGGCAAAATAGGGCGCAGCGTTGGCAAAATAGGGCGCATCGTTGGCAAAATAGGGCACAGCGTCTAGCACACCGTTGGCAAAACAGGGCGCACCGTTGGCAAAATAGGGCGCAGCGTTGGCAAAATACGTTGGCAAAACAGGGCGCACCGTTGGCAAAATAGGCCGCAGCGTTGGCAAAATACGTTGGCAAAATAGGGCGCAGCGTTGGCAAAATACGTTGGCAAAACAGGACGCACCGTTGGAAAAATAGGGCACAGCGTTGGCAAAATACGTTGGCAAAACAGGCCGCACCGTTGGCAAAATAGGGCGCAGCGTTGGCAAAATAGGGCGCAGCGTTGGGAAAATACGTTGGCAAAACAGGGCGCACCGTTGGCAAAATAGGGCGCAGCGTTGGCAAAATAGGGCGCAGCGTCTAGCACACCGTTGGCAAAACAGGGCGCACCGTTGGCAAAATAGGGCGCAGCGTCTAGCACACCGTTGGCAAAACAGGGCGCACCGTTGGCAAAATAGGGCGCAGCGTTGGCAAAATACGTTGGCAAAACAGGCCGCAGCGTTGGCAAAATAGGCCGCAGCGTTGGCAAAATACGTTGGCAAAACAGGACGCACCGTTGGAAAAATAGGGCACAGCGTTGGCAAAATACGTTGGCAAAACAGGCCGCACCGTTGGCAAAATACGTTGGCAAAACAGGGCGCACCGTTGGCAAAATAGGCCGCAGCGTTGGCAAAATACGTTGGCAGAATAGGGCGCACCGTTGGCAAAACAGGACGCACCGTTGGAAAAATAGGGCACAGCGTTGGCAAAATACGTTGGCAAAACAGGCCGCACCGTTGGCAAAATAGGGCGCAGCGTTGGCAAAATAGGCCGCAGCGTTGGGAAAATACGTTGGC
>JAENRU010000121.1:50000-52500 GCA_016647705.1 Eucommia ulmoides | reverse complement strand
GCACCGTTGGAAAAATACGTTGGCAAAACAGGACGCACCGTTGGAAAAATAGGGCGCAGCGTTGGCAAAATACGTTGGCAAAACAGGCCGCACCGTTGGCAAAACAGGCCGCACCGTTGGCAAAATAGGGCGCAGCGTTGGCAAAATACGTTGGCAAAACAGGACGCACCGTTGGAAAAATAGGGCGCAGCGTTGGCAAAATACGTTGGCAAAACAGGCCGCAGCGTTGGCAAAATAGGGCGCAGCGTTGGCAAAATACGTTGGCAAAACAGGGCGCAGCGTTGGCAAAATAGGCCGCAGCGTTGGCAAAATAGGGCGCAGCGTTGGCAAAATAGGGCGCAGCGTCTAGCACACCGTTGGCAAAACAGGGCGCAGCGTTGGCAAAATAGGGCGCAGCGTTGGCAAAATAGGGCACCGTGTCTAGCACACCGTTGGCAAAACAGGGCGCACCGTTGGCAAAATAGGCCGCAGCGTTGGCAAAATACGTTGGCAAAATAGGGCGCAGCGTTGGCAAAACAGGACGCACCGTTGGAAAAATAGGGCACAACGTTGGCAAAATACGTTGGCAAAACAGGCCGCACCGTTGGCAAAATAGGGCGCAGCGTTGGCAAAATAGGCCGCAGCGTTGGCAAAATACGTTGGCAAAACAGGCCGCACCGTTGGCAAAATAGGGCGCAGCGTTGGCAAAATACGTTGGCAAAACAGGCCGCAGCGTTGGAAAAATAGGGCGCAGCGTTGGCAAAATACGTTGGCAAAACAGGCCGCAGCGTTGGCAAAATAGGCCGCAGCGTTGGCAAAATAGGGCGCAGCGTTGGCAAAATAGGCCGCAGCGTTGGCAAAATAGGGCGCAGCGTTGGCAAAATAGGGCGCAGCGTCTAGCACACCGTTGGCAAAACAGGGCGCACCGTTGGCAAAATAGGGCGCAGCGTTGGCAAAATAGGGCGCATCGTTGGCAAAATAGGGCACAGCGTCTAGCACACCGTTGGCAAAACAGGGCGCACCGTTGGCAAAATAGGGCGCAGCGTTGGCAAAATACGTTGGCAAAACAGGGCGCACCGTTGGCAAAATAGGCCGCAGCGTTGGCAAAATACGTTGGCAAAATAGGGCGCAGCGTTGGCAAAATACGTTGGCAAAACAGGACGCACCGTTGGAAAAATAGGGCACAGCGTTGGCAAAATACGTTGGCAAAACAGGCCGCACCGTTGGCAAAATAGGGCGCAGCGTTGGCAAAATAGGGCGCAGCGTTGGGAAAATACGTTGGCAAAACAGGGCGCACCGTTGGCAAAATAGGGCGCAGCGTTGGCAAAATAGGGCGCAGCGTCTAGCACACCGTTGGCAAAACAGGGCGCACCGTTGGCAAAATAGGGCGCAGCGTCTAGCACACCGTTGGCAAAACAGGGCGCACCGTTGGCAAAATAGGGCGCAGCGTTGGCAAAATACGTTGGCAAAACAGGCCGCAGCGTTGGCAAAATAGGCCGCAGCGTTGGCAAAATACGTTGGCAAAACAGGACGCACCGTTGGAAAAATAGGGCACAGCGTTGGCAAAATACGTTGGCAAAACAGGCCGCACCGTTGGCAAAATACGTTGGCAAAACAGGGCGCACCGTTGGCAAAATAGGCCGCAGCGTTGGCAAAATACGTTGGCAGAATAGGGCGCACCGTTGGCAAAACAGGACGCACCGTTGGAAAAATAGGGCACAGCGTTGGCAAAATACGTTGGCAAAACAGGCCGCACCGTTGGCAAAATAGGGCGCAGCGTTGGCAAAATAGGCCGCAGCGTTGGGAAAATACGTTGGCAAAACAGGGCGCACCGTTGGCAAGATAGGGCGCAGCGTTGGCAAAATAGGGCGCAGCGTTGGCAAAATAGGGCGCAGCGTCTAGCACACCGTTGGCAAAACAGGGCGCACCGTTGGCAAAATAGGGCGCACCGTTGGCAAAATAGGGCGCAGCGTCTAGCACACCGTTGGCAAAACAGGGCGCACCGTTGGCAAAATAGGGCGCAGCGTTGGCAAAATACGTTGGCAAAACAGGCCGCAGCGTTGGCAAAATACGTTGGCAAAACAGGACGCACCGTTGGCAAAATAGGCCGCAGCGTTGGCGAAATACGTTGGCAAAACAGGGCGCAGCGTTGGCAAAATAGGGCGCAGCGTTGGCAAAATACGTTGGCAAAATACGTTGGCAAAACAGGGCGCACCGTTGGCAAAACAGGGCGCACCGTTGGCAAAATACGTTGGCAAAACAGGGCGCACCGTTGGCACAGCGTCTGTATTGCAAAGTGCACGATGGCTTGCATGCATTTTCAAATGCATTTGCACTTTGCATAGTGCATTGCATTGCATGCATTTCCAAGGCACCTTGCCAATGCATAGTGCACAATGGCTTGCATGCATTTTCAAATGCATTTCCACAATGCATAGTGCATATTGCATTGCATGCTTTGGCAAGACCTTTGCAAAGTGCACAATGCATGTTGCATCATATGCATTGGAAATGTCTTTGC
>JAENRU010000121.1:37500-40000 GCA_016647705.1 Eucommia ulmoides | reverse complement strand
TGGCAAAACAGGCCGCAGCGTTGGAAAAATAGGGCGCAGCGTTGGCAAAATACGTTGGCAAAACAGGCCGCAGCGTTGGCAAAATAGGCCGCAGCGTTGGCAAAATAGGGCGCAGCGTTGGCAAAATAGGCCGCAGCGTTGGCAAAATAGGGCGCAGCGTTGGCAAAATAGGGCGCAGCGTCTAGCACACCGTTGGCAAAACAGGGCGCACCGTTGGCAAAATAGGGCGCAGCGTTGGCAAAATAGGGCGCATCGTTGGCAAAATAGGGCACAGCGTCTAGCACACCGTTGGCAAAACAGGGCGCACCGTTGGCAAAATAGGGCGCAGCGTTGGCAAAATACGTTGGCAAAACAGGGCGCACCGTTGGCAAAATAGGCCGCAGCGTTGGCAAAATACGTTGGCAAAATAGGGCGCAGCGTTGGCAAAATACGTTGGCAAAACAGGACGCACCGTTGGAAAAATAGGGCACAGCGTTGGCAAAATACGTTGGCAAAACAGGCCGCACCGTTGGCAAAATAGGGCGCAGCGTTGGCAAAATAGGGCGCAGCGTTGGGAAAATACGTTGGCAAAACAGGGCGCACCGTTGGCAAAATAGGGCGCAGCGTTGGCAAAATAGGGCGCAGCGTCTAGCACACCGTTGGCAAAACAGGGCGCACCGTTGGCAAAATAGGGCGCAGCGTCTAGCACACCGTTGGCAAAACAGGGCGCACCGTTGGCAAAATAGGGCGCAGCGTTGGCAAAATACGTTGGCAAAACAGGCCGCAGCGTTGGCAAAATAGGCCGCAGCGTTGGCAAAATACGTTGGCAAAACAGGACGCACCGTTGGAAAAATAGGGCACAGCGTTGGCAAAATACGTTGGCAAAACAGGCCGCACCGTTGGCAAAATACGTTGGCAAAACAGGGCGCACCGTTGGCAAAATAGGCCGCAGCGTTGGCAAAATACGTTGGCAGAATAGGGCGCACCGTTGGCAAAACAGGACGCACCGTTGGAAAAATAGGGCACAGCGTTGGCAAAATACGTTGGCAAAACAGGCCGCACCGTTGGCAAAATAGGGCGCAGCGTTGGCAAAATAGGCCGCAGCGTTGGGAAAATACGTTGGCAAAACAGGGCGCACCGTTGGCAAGATAGGGCGCAGCGTTGGCAAAATAGGGCGCAGCGTTGGCAAAATAGGGCGCAGCGTCTAGCACACCGTTGGCAAAACAGGGCGCACCGTTGGCAAAATAGGGCGCACCGTTGGCAAAATAGGGCGCAGCGTCTAGCACACCGTTGGCAAAACAGGGCGCACCGTTGGCAAAATAGGGCGCAGCGTTGGCAAAATACGTTGGCAAAACAGGCCGCAGCGTTGGCAAAATACGTTGGCAAAACAGGACGCACCGTTGGCAAAATAGGCCGCAGCGTTGGCGAAATACGTTGGCAAAACAGGGCGCAGCGTTGGCAAAATAGGGCGCAGCGTTGGCAAAATACGTTGGCAAAATACGTTGGCAAAACAGGGCGCACCGTTGGCAAAACAGGGCGCACCGTTGGCAAAATACGTTGGCAAAACAGGGCGCACCGTTGGCACAGCGTCTGTATTGCAAAGTGCACGATGGCTTGCATGCATTTTCAAATGCATTTGCACTTTGCATAGTGCATTGCATTGCATGCATTTCCAAGGCACCTTGCCAATGCATAGTGCACAATGGCTTGCATGCATTTTCAAATGCATTTCCACAATGCATAGTGCATATTGCATTGCATGCTTTGGCAAGACCTTTGCAAAGTGCACAATGCATGTTGCATCATATGCATTGGAAATGTCTTTGCACAATCCAAAGTGCGCCATATGCATTACATGCGAAATGCGCACTTTCTACCAATTAAAGACCGAGCACAATATAGACTTTCTACTCATTTCCTCCCATTTCACTTCCCAAATATTTTTACATGTTAATACATATTTATTACTGATTTTTCAGCATTTTTCCCGATTTTTTTGGCATTTTTCTGATTTTTCTGTGCATTTTTCATCATTTTTTCTGGAAAAATCGAAATAAATATTTCCGGGATCCGAAAAATCACGAAATTCATTTTCATGGTAGAAATAATTATTATCTTTCAAACAAAACTGATTTCAAGCCAAAATGATACCTAAAACTCCAAAAAAGTCCATTATGACTCCTCGAGCACCTTGATGTCTACTGCTGTCACTTAGTTTTTTTTGCATAAGGTATTATAAGGGGGGAGGTGTTCCCAGGCAGCTAGTACCCCCCTGACCCCAGGCAGCCGTCCCTCCCCCGTGCAAGGCATCGTTAGCAAGGCCCCTACGAGTGACCCGAGGTGATCCTAAAGGAAGGAAAGATATGCTAACATGCCGAACACGAGGGGGGGGCGGTCTGGGGTCTACGTGAAGCCTGGAACAACGGGGCACGCCCGGAGCTACCGTCGACCCGACGCATTTACGGTAGCGCAGAAGGACGTGCCACGGGACCGCGGAGTTGGTGTCAAGCGCAACGTGCCC
>JAENRU010000121.1:25000-27500 GCA_016647705.1 Eucommia ulmoides | reverse complement strand
CTAGCACACCGTTGGCAAAACAGGGCGCACCGTTGGCAAAATAGGGCGCAGCGTTGGCAAAATACGTTGGCAAAACAGGCCGCAGCGTTGGCAAAATAGGCCGCAGCGTTGGCAAAATACGTTGGCAAAACAGGACGCACCGTTGGAAAAATAGGGCACAGCGTTGGCAAAATACGTTGGCAAAACAGGCCGCACCGTTGGCAAAATACGTTGGCAAAACAGGGCGCACCGTTGGCAAAATAGGCCGCAGCGTTGGCAAAATACGTTGGCAGAATAGGGCGCACCGTTGGCAAAACAGGACGCACCGTTGGAAAAATAGGGCACAGCGTTGGCAAAATACGTTGGCAAAACAGGCCGCACCGTTGGCAAAATAGGGCGCAGCGTTGGCAAAATAGGCCGCAGCGTTGGGAAAATACGTTGGCAAAACAGGGCGCACCGTTGGCAAGATAGGGCGCAGCGTTGGCAAAATAGGGCGCAGCGTTGGCAAAATAGGGCGCAGCGTCTAGCACACCGTTGGCAAAACAGGGCGCACCGTTGGCAAAATAGGGCGCACCGTTGGCAAAATAGGGCGCAGCGTCTAGCACACCGTTGGCAAAACAGGGCGCACCGTTGGCAAAATAGGGCGCAGCGTTGGCAAAATACGTTGGCAAAACAGGCCGCAGCGTTGGCAAAATACGTTGGCAAAACAGGACGCACCGTTGGCAAAATAGGCCGCAGCGTTGGCGAAATACGTTGGCAAAACAGGGCGCAGCGTTGGCAAAATAGGGCGCAGCGTTGGCAAAATACGTTGGCAAAATACGTTGGCAAAACAGGGCGCACCGTTGGCAAAACAGGGCGCACCGTTGGCAAAATACGTTGGCAAAACAGGGCGCACCGTTGGCACAGCGTCTGTATTGCAAAGTGCACGATGGCTTGCATGCATTTTCAAATGCATTTGCACTTTGCATAGTGCATTGCATTGCATGCATTTCCAAGGCACCTTGCCAATGCATAGTGCACAATGGCTTGCATGCATTTTCAAATGCATTTCCACAATGCATAGTGCATATTGCATTGCATGCTTTGGCAAGACCTTTGCAAAGTGCACAATGCATGTTGCATCATATGCATTGGAAATGTCTTTGCACAATCCAAAGTGCGCCATATGCATTACATGCGAAATGCGCACTTTCTACCAATTAAAGACCGAGCACAATATAGACTTTCTACTCATTTCCTCCCATTTCACTTCCCAAATATTTTTACATGTTAATACATATTTATTACTGATTTTTCAGCATTTTTCCCGATTTTTTTGGCATTTTTCTGATTTTTCTGTGCATTTTTCATCATTTTTTCTGGAAAAATCGAAATAAATATTTCCGGGATCCGAAAAATCACGAAATTCATTTTCATGGTAGAAATAATTATTATCTTTCAAACAAAACTGATTTCAAGCCAAAATGATACCTAAAACTCCAAAAAAGTCCATTATGACTCCTCGAGCACCTTGATGTCTACTGCTGTCACTTAGTTTTTTTTGCATAAGGTATTATAAGGGGGGAGGTGTTCCCAGGCAGCTAGTACCCCCCTGACCCCAGGCAGCCGTCCCTCCCCCGTGCAAGGCATCGTTAGCAAGGCCCCTACGAGTGACCCGAGGTGATCCTAAAGGAAGGAAAGATATGCTAACATGCCGAACACGAGGGGGGGGCGGTCTGGGGTCTACGTGAAGCCTGGAACAACGGGGCACGCCCGGAGCTACCGTCGACCCGACGCATTTACGGTAGCGCAGAAGGACGTGCCACGGGACCGCGGAGTTGGTGTCAAGCGCAACGTGCCCGACGGGATTATGTGGAGAGGAACACCACATTTCTCTAGCGTGGCGTGGCGACTCCACGGTCAGGGGGGGGGCATACCGTCGGATCCGTTGCACCACGTCGATTATGTGCTACCGGTTGGCTGGTATTGTAGCACATTTTCGGTAGCGTGGTGCGGCGGTGAAGCGGTATGCCATTAAAAAGAGGGGGGGGACTAAAATGAACAAAAACACACTAAATTGTAGCCTTCGGACCGTTGCTTCCAAAACGTGCGACCCGTTACTACCGTTGCCTAGTTTTCGGGGGTTGGTGCAACAGCGCCTGGCATGCGAGGGGATCCCGCAAGGTTGAAGTATCCCTAGGGCGATCCTCGTGTGCCTTGAGCTCTGCATCAGTGTCTTTCACACGCCCCTATTCGTCGCTGTAGCCGTGCCTACCGACACAGACCCTTTTCGGATTCGAGCTCGGAATTCGGGCAACCGCCCGTTAGCTGTGTTTCAGATCGGTCCGGTGCGACGGATTTCTCGGTGCAGCGGGATAACGCTGCTGTGCGAGGGCAAAATTGCGTGCTGTTCCCATCCCGTGGTGGTTCTATGCAGTTGCTGTGTAGGGCCTAAGCGGGGTGTCGGTTGGAAAGGGTGTTGGCTTGGTAAGTGGACAGTACAACGTGGAGCCTTCGTGCGGCGGCGGTAGACCAAAGTGCC
>JAENRU010000121.1:2500-5000 GCA_016647705.1 Eucommia ulmoides | reverse complement strand
TACGTTGGCAAAACAGGGCGCAGCGTTGGCAAAATAGGCCGCAGCGTTGGCAAAATAGGGCGCAGCGTTGGCAAAATAGGGCGCAGCGTCTAGCACACCGTTGGCAAAACAGGGCGCAGCGTTGGCAAAATAGGGCGCAGCGTTGGCAAAATAGGGCACCGTGTCTAGCACACCGTTGGCAAAACAGGGCGCACCGTTGGCAAAATAGGCCGCAGCGTTGGCAAAATACGTTGGCAAAATAGGGCGCAGCGTTGGCAAAACAGGACGCACCGTTGGAAAAATAGGGCACAACGTTGGCAAAATACGTTGGCAAAACAGGCCGCACCGTTGGCAAAATAGGGCGCAGCGTTGGCAAAATAGGCCGCAGCGTTGGCAAAATACGTTGGCAAAACAGGCCGCACCGTTGGCAAAATAGGGCGCAGCGTTGGCAAAATACGTTGGCAAAACAGGCCGCAGCGTTGGAAAAATAGGGCGCAGCGTTGGCAAAATACGTTGGCAAAACAGGCCGCAGCGTTGGCAAAATAGGCCGCAGCGTTGGCAAAATAGGGCGCAGCGTTGGCAAAATAGGCCGCAGCGTTGGCAAAATAGGGCGCAGCGTTGGCAAAATAGGGCGCAGCGTCTAGCACACCGTTGGCAAAACAGGGCGCACCGTTGGCAAAATAGGGCGCAGCGTTGGCAAAATAGGGCGCATCGTTGGCAAAATAGGGCACAGCGTCTAGCACACCGTTGGCAAAACAGGGCGCACCGTTGGCAAAATAGGGCGCAGCGTTGGCAAAATACGTTGGCAAAACAGGGCGCACCGTTGGCAAAATAGGCCGCAGCGTTGGCAAAATACGTTGGCAAAATAGGGCGCAGCGTTGGCAAAATACGTTGGCAAAACAGGACGCACCGTTGGAAAAATAGGGCACAGCGTTGGCAAAATACGTTGGCAAAACAGGCCGCACCGTTGGCAAAATAGGGCGCAGCGTTGGCAAAATAGGGCGCAGCGTTGGGAAAATACGTTGGCAAAACAGGGCGCACCGTTGGCAAAATAGGGCGCAGCGTTGGCAAAATAGGGCGCAGCGTCTAGCACACCGTTGGCAAAACAGGGCGCACCGTTGGCAAAATAGGGCGCAGCGTCTAGCACACCGTTGGCAAAACAGGGCGCACCGTTGGCAAAATAGGGCGCAGCGTTGGCAAAATACGTTGGCAAAACAGGCCGCAGCGTTGGCAAAATAGGCCGCAGCGTTGGCAAAATACGTTGGCAAAACAGGACGCACCGTTGGAAAAATAGGGCACAGCGTTGGCAAAATACGTTGGCAAAACAGGCCGCACCGTTGGCAAAATACGTTGGCAAAACAGGGCGCACCGTTGGCAAAATAGGCCGCAGCGTTGGCAAAATACGTTGGCAGAATAGGGCGCACCGTTGGCAAAACAGGACGCACCGTTGGAAAAATAGGGCACAGCGTTGGCAAAATACGTTGGCAAAACAGGCCGCACCGTTGGCAAAATAGGGCGCAGCGTTGGCAAAATAGGCCGCAGCGTTGGGAAAATACGTTGGCAAAACAGGGCGCACCGTTGGCAAGATAGGGCGCAGCGTTGGCAAAATAGGGCGCAGCGTTGGCAAAATAGGGCGCAGCGTCTAGCACACCGTTGGCAAAACAGGGCGCACCGTTGGCAAAATAGGGCGCACCGTTGGCAAAATAGGGCGCAGCGTCTAGCACACCGTTGGCAAAACAGGGCGCACCGTTGGCAAAATAGGGCGCAGCGTTGGCAAAATACGTTGGCAAAACAGGCCGCAGCGTTGGCAAAATACGTTGGCAAAACAGGACGCACCGTTGGCAAAATAGGCCGCAGCGTTGGCGAAATACGTTGGCAAAACAGGGCGCAGCGTTGGCAAAATAGGGCGCAGCGTTGGCAAAATACGTTGGCAAAATACGTTGGCAAAACAGGGCGCACCGTTGGCAAAACAGGGCGCACCGTTGGCAAAATACGTTGGCAAAACAGGGCGCACCGTTGGCACAGCGTCTGTATTGCAAAGTGCACGATGGCTTGCATGCATTTTCAAATGCATTTGCACTTTGCATAGTGCATTGCATTGCATGCATTTCCAAGGCACCTTGCCAATGCATAGTGCACAATGGCTTGCATGCATTTTCAAATGCATTTCCACAATGCATAGTGCATATTGCATTGCATGCTTTGGCAAGACCTTTGCAAAGTGCACAATGCATGTTGCATCATATGCATTGGAAATGTCTTTGCACAATCCAAAGTGCGCCATATGCATTACATGCGAAATGCGCACTTTCTACCAATTAAAGACCGAGCACAATATAGACTTTCTACTCATTTCCTCCCATTTCACTTCCCAAATATTTTTACATGTTAATACATATTTATTACTGATTTTTCAGCATTTTTCCCGATTTTTTTTGGCATTTTTCTGATTTTTCTGTGCATTTTTCATCATTTTTTCTGGAAAAATCGAAATAAATATTTCCGGGATCCGAAAAATCAC
>JAENRU010000397.1:0-65334 GCA_016647705.1 Eucommia ulmoides | reverse complement strand
ATAAATTTTAAATTAACAATTGTGCACTTTGACCCCTCAAAATTACTGCAAATTTGAAAAATATATATATTGGTTCAAAATAATTGTAAGTTAATTTGAGTTTAATTAAAAAATCCACTTTGACCCTTCAAGTATGACAATTAGAAAAATATAAATTTATTTTATTGTTTTAAATAAATTATTAGTTGTTTTATTTTTTTGATTTAGTTATTTAAATTTTTAAGGTAAATTTAGGAATGTGGTTGTTTAATTTATAAATTTTAAATTAACAATTGTGCACTTTGACCCCCCAAAATTATGCAAATTAGAAAAATATATATATTGGTTTAAATAAATTGTAAGTTAATTTGAGTTTAATTAAAAAATGCACTTTGACCCTTCAAAGTATGATAATTAGCAAATATAAAATTTATTTTATTGTTTTAAAATAAATTGTTAGTTGTTTATTTTTTTTTGATTTAGTTAGTTAAATTTTAAGTTAAATTTAGGAATGTAGTTGTTTAATTTATAAATTTTAAATTAAAAATTGTGCACTTTGACCCCTCAAAATTATGCAAATTAGAAAAATATATATATTGGTTCAAAATAAATTGTAAGTTAATTTGAGTTTAATTAAAAAAATCCACTTTGACCCTTCAAAGTATGACAATTAGAAAAATATAAAATTTATTTTATTGTTTTAAATAAATTGATAGTTGTTTATTTTTTTTGATTTAGTTAGTTAAATTTTAAGTTAAATTTCGGAATGTAGTTGTTTAATTTATAAATTTTAAATTAAAAATTGTGCACTTTGACCCCTCAAAATTATGCAAATTAGAAAAATATATGTATTGGTTTAAAATAAATTGTAAGTTAATTTGAGTTTAATTAAAAAAAATCCACTTTGACCCTTCAAAGTATGATAATTAGCAAAATATAAAATTTATTTTATTGTTTTAAAATAAATTGTTAGTTGTTTATTTTTTTTTTTGATTTAGTTAGTTAAATTTTAAGGTAAATTTAGGAATGTAGTTGTTTAATTTATAAGTTTTAAATTAAAAATTGTGCACTTTGACCCCTCAAAATTATGCAAATTAGAAAAATATATATATTGGTTTAAAATAAATTGTAAGTTAATTTGAGTTTAACTAAAAAATCCACTTTGACCCTTCAAAGTATGATAATTAGCAAAATATAAAATTTATTTATTGTTTTAAAATAAATTGTTAGTTGTTTTTTTTTTTTTATTTAGTTAGTTAAATTTTAAGTTAAATTTAGGAATGTAGTTGTTTAATTTATAAATTTTAAATTAAAAATTGTGCACTTTGACCCCTCAAAATTATGCAAATTAGAAAAATATATATATTGGTTCAAAATAAATTGTAAGTTAATTTGAGTTTAATTAGAAAAATCCACTTTGACCCTTCAAATTATGACAATTAGAAAAATATAAAATTTATTTTATTGTTTTAAAATAAATTGTTAGTTGTTTATTTTTTTTGATTTAGTTATTTAAATTTTAAGGTAAATTTAGGAATGTGGTTGTTTAATTTATAAATTTTAAATTAAAAATTGTGCACTTTGACCTCTCAAAATTATGCAAATTAGAAAAATATATATATTGGTTCAAAATAAATTGTAAGTTAATTTGAGTTTAATTAGAAAAATCCACTTTGACCCTTCAAATTATGACAATTAGAAAAATATAAAATTTATTTTATTGTTTTAAAATAAATTGTTAGTTGTTTATTTTTTTTGATTTAGTTAGTTAAATTTTAAGTTAAATTTTGGAATGTAGTTGTTTAATTTATAAATTTTAAATTAAAAATTGTGCACTTTGACCCCTCAAAATTATGCAAATTTGAAAAATATATATATTGGTTCAAAATAAATTGTAAGTTAATTTGAGTTTAATAAAAAAATCCACTTTGACCCTTCAAAGTATGACAATTAGAAAAATATAAATTTATTTTATTGTTTTAAAATAAATTATTAGTTGTTTATTTTTTTTGATTTAGTTATTTAAATTTTAAGGTAAATTTAGGAATGTGGTTGTTTAATTTATAAATTTTAAATTAACAATTGTGCACTTTGACCCCCCAAAATTATGCAAATTAGAAAAATATATATATTGGTTTAAAATAAATTGTAAGTTAATTTGAGTTTAATTAAAAAAATGCACTTTGACCCTTCAAAGTATGATAATTAGCAAAATATAAAATTTATTTTATTGTTTTAAAATAAATTGTTAGTTGTTTATTTTTTTTTTGATTTAGTTAGTTAAATTTTAAGTTAAATTTAGGAATGTAGTTGTTTAATTTATAAATTTTAAATTAAAAATTGTGCACTTTGACCCCTCAAAATTATGCAAATTAGAAAAATATATATATTGGTTCAAAATAAATTGTAAGTTAATTTGAGTTTAATTAAAAAAATCCATTTGACCCTTCAAAGTATGACAATTAGAAAAATATAAAATTTATTTTATTGTTTTAAAATAAATTGATAGTTTTTTATTTTTTTTGATTTAGTTAGTTAAATTTTAAGTTAAATTTCGGAATGTAGTTGTTTAATTTATAAATTTTAAATTAAAAATTGTGCACTTTGACCCCTCAAAATTATGCAAATTAGAAAAATATATGTATTGGTTTAAAATAAATTGTAAGTTAATTTGAGTTTAATTAAAAAAATCCACTTTGACCCTTCAAAGTATGATAATTAGCAAAATATAAAATTTATTTTATTGTTTTAAAATAAATTGTTAGTTGTTTATTTTTTTTTGATTTAGTTAGTTAAATTTTAAGGTAAATTTAGGAATGTAGTTGTTTAATTTATAAGTTTTAAATTAAAAATTGTGCACTTTGACCCCTCAAAATTATGCAAATTAGAAAAATATATATATTGGTTTAAAATAAATTGTAAGTTAATTTGAGTTTAACTAAAAAAATCCACTTTGACCCTTCAAAGTATGATAATTAGCAAAATATAAAATTTATTTTATTGTTTTAAAATAAATTGTTAGTTGTTTTTTTTTTTTTTTTTATTTAGTTAGTTAAATTTTAAGTTAAATTTAGGAATGTAGTTGTTTAATTTATAAATTTTAAATTAAAAATTGTGCACTTTGACCCCTCAAAATTATGCAAATTAGAAAAATATGTATATTGGTTTAAAATAAATTGTAAGTTAATTTGAGTTTAATTAGAAAAATCCACTTTGACCCTTCAAATTATGACAATTAGAAAAATATAAAATTTATTTTATTGTTTTAAAATAAATTGTTAGTTGTTTATTCTTTTTATTTAGTTAGTTAAGTTTTAAGTTAAATTTAGGAATGTAGTTGTTTAATTTATATATTTTAAATTAAAAATTGTGCACTTTAGTCCCTCAAAATTATGCAAATTAGAAAAATATATATATTGGTTTAAAATAAATTGTAAGTTAATTTGAGTTTAATTAAAAAAAATCCACTTTGACCTTTCAAAGTATAACAATTAGAAAAATATAAAATTTATTTTATTGTTTTAAAATAAATTGTTAGTTGTTTATTTTTTTTTATTTAGTTAAAATTGTGAATTAGTTAGTTAAATTTATGAATGTAGTTGTTTAATTATCAATTTTTAATTAAGAATTGAGCACTTTGACCCCTCAAAATTATGCAAATTAGAAAAATATATATATTGGTTTAAAACATACTAAAAGCCATAAAAAATTAACACTGTAAACATTGGTATAAGAACATACTTTTGTGATTGAGTTTTAGTTGATGATATTATTTTGTTGTTTTGTTTTGCGTTTTGAAATGATAGCCGCTTGAAATGGATCACGTCCGTTTGTTATTGTATTGGGGTGGTAGAATATTGGAAGGTACTGAATTCGGGATTAGTTACAATACATCAGCTATAAAATCTTTGGTTGTCCATAGGGGAACAACCTTAGATGAATTAATTGAGATGATAAAACCGTGTGTTCTTGAGAATGAGACTGATGGGAATTTGAAACTGAAGTGTAGGATGCCGATGGCACTTTTCGAGGCGAATTATAAATATACCCTATTTTCTATCGGGGATGACTCAGTATTAGATCAAGTACTTGAGTTACCACTTTACGTACCCTCGCTTCTTGCTGTTGAGGTGTATGTAGAGGTAGAACGAGCATTTGCTGATGGTTCGAATTTTTTCCCTGGAAGTGGTCATTTTACCAACTTATTGAGTCATAGTTTTAATCCGTACAGTAGCCAACCTGATGGCCAATTTTTTGGCACCTTCCCCCAAGCAGTCCAGTCTAACTATATTGTCCCACCCCCTTACATTCCAGAACAATATCATTCACACAGTACTCCCATGCCGCACCCCCAATCTGATCATGATCAGGGTACCAGCTCTGGTCTTCCACATCACCATTATTCACCGACTAGTCCACCGCAACATGACACAAGTAATTATGGTGGTGAGTTTGATACAATTGATAGTCGTCATGATGTGTCAGAGGAAGAGTTAGATGCAGATGTTGTGTTTGACCCAGACGAAGTTATAGATGCTGGGCCTAGTGGGCAAGGTAGTGAGAATCAACAATTGCCGTTGGAAAGGGATATTCCATTTTTCAATAACTTGGAATGGGGTGACGACGATGATATGGCAAAATACGAGCCGAAATTGCGGAAAAATTTTTGGACACCAGAGATGGACGAATTTCGTGTTGGTATGGTCTTTAAGGATAAGGAATATGTGGAGCAGGCCGTTAAATATTACCACGTGAAGAAAAACAAAGAGTTTCATGTGTTGGAAATGAACAAAAAGGTCTGGTCAGTTCATTGTTTGCATGGATGCAGTTGGAGATTGCGGGCGGGTAGGAAAAAAAGTCACGGCATGTTTCAGATTATGCAGTATGAAGGGCAGCACACATGTTTTTATAATCATACTGCTGTAGATCATAAAAATCTGGATTATGGACTCATTGCGAACCTAATACTTGGACAAGTCGAACAGGATCCAGAATTGAAGATTGGCGTGATTGTGGCTTACGTCAAGGAGTCTCAGGGATTCACTATCTCCTACTGAAAAGCTTGGATGGCTAGAGCTAAAGCCATCGAGACCTTGTTTGGAGATTGGGATGAATCTTATCAGAAGTTGCCGAAGTTTATGTTCGCGTTACAGCACTATAATCCGGGAACGATTGTCGAGTGGAGGACTGTATCGACTGATATGCCTGCCTACAAGACGTTCGACATGGTATTTTGGGCATTCAAAGCTTCAGTTGACGGATGGCGTTATTGTCGCCCCGTAATCCCCATCGACGGGACGCACTTGTATGGTAAATACGAGGGCAAGATTTTAATCACCATTGGAATGACGCCGTCTAACAAGTGCTATCCATTGGCTTTTGCCATCGTACCGACAGAGGACTACCGATGCTGGCGATGGTTCATCTACATGCTTAAGAGGCATATTGTCGAAAATCGCCCTGAGATAACATTGATATCGGACAGACACGGTGGCATTACTAGTGCGGTTGACAGTATCTGGCTTAATCAACAAAATGAGCCTGTCCGACATCATCGATTTTGTTTGCGTCATCTTTGCAGCAATTTCAATAAGATTGCTAAAAATCAGCATCTCAAAGATCTTGCTTGGAATGCGGGTGCTGCGACACAAATTCGAAAATATAATGCTATCATAGAAGAGATCAAAAAAATTGATGTTCAGGCGCATGCATGGTTGAGCAGTCATCCACCTTATAAATGGACCAGGGCACACGACGATGGTAAGCGTTGGGGAGTGATGACGACCAATTATGCAGAGGTATTTAACAACTGTTTGAAGGGTGCAAGAAATGTTCCAATTACTGCATCTGTGAAGATTACGTTCTACAGGATGGTTAAATACTTTGATATTGGTCGACAACAAGCTCTAAAGGACTCGGCCGATGGTTATGTATATGTTAAACACGTCGTTGAGAAAATACTAAAATCTCAAGCCAAGTCTAAAACATACGAAGTTCAAATATTCAATCGGTAATTTATTATTTTTTAATTATTTTCATGTTACATATAACTGCATCGACACATATTTAATGTAATATAATTTTTTTTTTCTAGAGAGAACATGATCTACCACGTGAAAACTAGAAAGACTCTCATTGGGGGCCTGATCGCTCATGAAGTCACATTAGGTGATGACGCTAATTGCACATGTAGAAAGTATAAAATTTGGCGATATCCGTGCTCTCAGATGCTTGCGGCCACCGAGTATAGTGGAGTTGATGCATTTCACTATATTGCAGCTGAGTACACGATGACAAACCAATTGATGGCATGGGAGTCATCGTTTCGCCCGATTATTCACGAGGACTACTGGCCAGAGACCAATTTTCCAAACCTTATTCCAGATCATGACAGACTTCGGGTTGTTCATCGTGGTCGACCAAATTCCACTCGCATTCAAAACGAGATGGATCAATCGCGGAGAACAATGACAAATCGTTGTGGTTTATGTTCTCAAACTGGACATGATAGGTGGAGGTGTCCATCCCGACCCCGTCATACGCCCAATTAATCTTGTTGGTTCATTATAATTATGTTTATGCTACTTCATTTGTTTGTTATGTCAACTTTTATATATTATAAATTCCATGCACACATTTCTTCATGATCAATGCTATATTTTGTTTATAAATGTCATTAAATTTTAATTTCATACTAACAAATTTACCACAAATGTTGACGGACCAAATTTCAGCTATGTCAATCCCTGGACCCGAAGATGTTTCAGTTCTACATATGCAGGCGCAACATAGGTCTGAAGTAGTATGGGCAACACAGGTAAATATTTAGGCTATTGCATTATATTAATTTTTATATTTCAGTTTTTAAAAAATTTAATGTTATTTATTGTGTCTTATTTAATGTTTCAGGATATTCGTTCTCTTGACTGTCCTGGATCCGATGGAGGAGAATGGAGAGAAAATGTTCCCCCTCAAATTATACAATTGATAGAATCAGTCGGTTTCTACGGCCTGTTCAGGTTGTGGCCGAAGCGATTGGATAGGGCTCTCATAACTGCATTGGTAGAGAGATGGCGTCTGGAAACCCACACTTTCCATCTACCCATCGGGGAGATGACCATCACATTACAGGACGTTGCCGTCTTGTTGGGGTTACCCGTGCATGGGAAGCCGGTTATCGCCAATGAGCTAGCGCGAGCGGGACCCGATTGGCAAGCACTTTGCCTCCAGCTCCTTGGAGTAGTACCACCAGAGGCACAGATTAGGAATGGGTGTTTGAAGGTCAAGTGGTTACGGAACACCTTTGCCGAAGTTCCTGAGGATGCCGACGAGGAAGTCATGCATTGCTACGCACGTGCGTATTGCTTGCTTATACTTGGCCAGATGTTGCTGCCTGATAAATCGCAGAACAGCGTCAGGCTAATCTACCTCCCATTGCTTAGTGACTTGACACCTAGCGTCAAGTATAGCTAGGGCAGTGCGACGCTTGCAGTCCTCTACCGCGAGCTATGTAAGGCGTCGAAGGCCAACACGAAAGATATAGCCGGTTGTCTATTTTTGTTGGAGTGTTGGGCCTGGGAGCGGTTGCCGAGACTTCGACCTGAAGTTATCCATGAACCCCAGTATGACATCGCAATCGCAGAGCTGGACTTCAGTAATGGTGTGATGTTCCCAGCTGCTCCAAGGGGTGCTTGGTAACTAATTCGTATTTTATTTTTAATTTCATTTACCATGTAATAAATATTTATTTATGGATATTAAACTTATGATTTATATGTTTGTTGTACAGGTGGACCCTCGAATTCAATTTAGAAAACTTGCCGATGCATGTTCTAGCGATGTATCGCGATCAGTTAGATCGCTTGCAGAATGACGAGGTTACTTATTTATTTATATCAAAATTTAAATAAATTTATTTCTTTATTTATTTAAATAAATTTATATTTTGTTTTGATAGGTTATTTGGATGCCCTATATCTTGTCGACTTTGCCTTCATATACTACAGATGGAGAAGATATATGGATAGCATCGCTACCTCTCATTTGTTTCGAGGTCGTCGAATACACGTATCCCCTGCGCGTGCTACGACAGTTTGGTTATCGCCAAGGGGTTCCTCAGCCGGTAATTATGGATTGGGACTTGCACAAAATGACTCGGCGAGGATACTTTGGTGTAAACTGGACTGAGAAGCACCACGCACATATAGTTGCGTGGAATAGACGACGAGCACCAGATGTGCGCAGATTTCAGCAAGGGATAGGGGTTGACCAAGGATACATGGATTGGTATTGGAGAATCACACGAAGAATCTTGGTTAACCCGGTGTACCGACCTAAGTTTGGGTATCTAGCAACGGGAGGACGAGTTGTATTAGAAGTATGGCCCCCATTTGACTGTACCATCTGTTTAGTTATATGAGTTTGATTATATTGTTATTATTCATGTATTAAATAACCAATTATATGTGTTTCGTAGGATACGGAGGTATCAAACCTGATACGCTTGAGTGATCTAACTCTGCGGTCGGGTACTGCGGAATCAGGTATTGCATTGGCTCATGCCATCAATGATGGCACCATTGGGAGGATGCACCGAGGAGTACCACGCCATGTGGCACCTGACGTTCCTCCATCTCTGCAGCCTGCACATCAGTCTCCTCGTCAGCAATGGACTTCTGATGCCTACTATCCAGATAGTGTGGGCGATGTCGGACCATCCACATCGTACAACATGGGTGCTTATGACGGACCATCTAGCACGTACGGATTGGGTGACGGTGCTGGGCCTTCCGACGTGTACCAGATGCACGACCCTTATTCGCATGAGCCATTGCAGCTGTCACCTTCATTCTTCACTCCTGCGATGGACGAAATTGTCTCAACTTCAGGCGTGAATCCTCCAATGACATTTGTCCAACCGACAAGATTGGAAAGACAAGTGTCACCGGTGCCATGGTTGGGGGACGATGGACAAGTTACACAGCTTCATGACGAGGTTGAGGAACCTCCGATTGCTCAATGCCGAGGGCGGAGGAACGTCCGACGTAGGCCTTGTGGTACATAGTTAGTTAAATAGTAGATAGTTTAAGTATAGGATTGTAAATACAATTTTTTGTAAATAATCTTTTTTTTTTTTAACGTTTGTAGAGGTTAAAAAGTTGTTAATCTACCGTACATATTTATTCTTCTTGAATTTGAAAGAAAATTTTTCGAAGGCAGACATGATATAGACAAGGTATAACAAACGCAATACATAACAAAGACAATACATAAAAAATAAAGTACATAACATCACGAAAAATAGTTGTCAAAAAAATATTAAAGTAACAAACTAACTAAGAAATTAAACAAGTAATCTAACAAATTAAATTAACTAACTACTTAACAAATTAAATAAGTAAATAAGTAAAGTAAATAACAAACAGATTAACTAAATAATAATTTATTCAAATTTTGAGATGTTAAAGTTCCTAATTTTTAATTAAATAACTAAATTAACAAATTAAATTAACAAAATAACTTAAAAAATAAATTAACTAAATTAATTATAAATTAAGTAAAAAATATAATAATTAAATTAACAAATATATTAAAATTACCTGAAAATCTGAGAGATGAAAGAGTTGTTAGAAGGCGTCGGTTGGAGAAGGTCGAGAGAGGAAAGAGTTCCAAACAGTTGCGGAAGGGGAAGGGGTTAGATTTGGCAGATTTTTTTTTTTTTTTTTTTAAGATGGATGGTCTCGGGGTTGGTAACCCCGAGACCCGTTAGCCGCCGGAGATGCTGTCGACGGCGACGGCGGCTGTTCGGCATAACATCCTGGGATTACCAATCCCGGGATGGTCGCAGCTGAAGCTTGCACAAGCTGTGCAAGCTTCAGCTGCTTGCACAAGCGGCTAGCCGCTTGTGCAAGTGTCGGCTATAGCTTAGGTCCCGGGGTTGGTAACCCCGGGACCATTTGTCTAAAAAAAATAATCCGAAAATCCCGGGGTTGGCAACCACGGGATCTCAGTTCCCGGGGTTACCAACCCCGAAATACGTGGGTTCCGTAATTAAGTTAAAATAAATCCGTTGTCAGATTTTTTTATTTTTTATTTTTATATTTATTACGTAAAGAACTCATATTATGTTATCCCTCCTGATTTTGTTCATTAAGTTTGAATATTTCTCAATTTGGTACATATAATTGTTTCTATTCAATTTAATTGTGATTGAGAAATATTTGGGGGACTTAATTGAGAAGTTTAAAAGCTATAATTAAGTGATTTGAACCAGAATGAATTCTTAATGATATAAGGGGTCTATAAGAGCAATTAAGTGTCATAACAAATGGGAACTAGCCGTTAGAGAGCTTATTTTAATCTCATTTATATAGACCTGCGTTTTTTTAAGTAAGAAGCGAGATTAAGAGAGATCAAAAGATTCTACTAACATTTTTTAAGAGAAATCATATTGAGAATTTTGAGAGTTTTTCTAAGAGTCGTTATTGAGAATTATTTGTTGTGAATTATTACTGCTATCGAATCTGAAGTAACATTGTTATAATTATTCTTTTGGTGGATTTCGGGTGAGATCTTTCCAAATTACTTTCTATTTAGTATTGCTTGATTTGTTTTTTGGAATTTGATCTATAGACATTGTTTTCTGATTTTTATTGAAAAATATTTTTTAAACAATTTCTTGAATCAATCTGATTACGTGCTCAATTATGTGCTATCTATTTTTGTTTAAAATCAGATTTTGAATATCTCACTTTTCTATCACTAGTTTTGGGATATTAATTGAGTTTTAATTTATCTAGGATGGTAGAAACTTCGAGTGAGAAAAATTACTTGTCAATTTTTAACTGGTAAGTTGAGTGACGGATTAAATACTGTTGAGAATATTTAATCCAAGGGTAGCTGATTTCAGTCTCTTCTTGTAAAAAAATTGAGGTAGTAATTCTTCCTGAATTGAATTGTTTTGTATATATTTTGTAACGGTTCAATCTTTACCTAGTAAAATGATATTTGGAGTATTTCTAAGGTTTTGATTCTTCAGCCTATGTTTTAAAAAAAGAATTAGATTATTCTTGAGTTTGTAAAAAATAGAGGTTATTCTTAAGTCTGTGAAAATAAAATTTTGCGAAGGTTGATTCTGAGCCTGTAAAAGAATCTTTGTGAGGATTTGATTTCTATCTTTAAATAAATCTTGAGTTTAGTGGGTGTGAATCTTTGTGAGGATTTGATTTCTACCTTTAAATAAATTTTGAGTTTAGTGGGTGCGAATCTTTGTGAAGCTCGGAGGACTGGATTAATTAAGAGTAGTTTTGTGAACCAATATAAATTTTTGCTGTGCTACTATCTTTACATTATTTAATTTTGTTATTTGGTATGCACCTAGTTGATTTTATATTTCTACTGTGATATAAAGATAATAATTAATTTATGATTAAAATTAATTATTTGGGTTATTAAAGTATTTTTTTAGATAATTTTTTAACTACTCTATTAACCCCTTTCTTCGGTATTTCACTGGGCCAAAAATTGGAATCCGAGCTGGTTTTAGCACGATATACTTCACAGTATAGCTAAACATGATCACATGGAGTGTATTGATTCTGAAATTATGTGTACTACTGTTAGTTCTATTTCTTCTAATAGTCATTATTCTGATCGTAAGACTGATATAATTTGGAATAATGAGAATGTAGATAAGGCTATTGAGACGCTTATTGCTCTTACTTATCTTTTCGGAAAAGAGAATTTTAAACTAGAACAAAAAATTGCAACTCTTGAAAATAAGAAGTTTAGTATTGTCAAATCACTGAAGAAGAAAAAATTTGGACAAATATTTTGAAACTGTTGAATTTAAAAATGCTTTATTTGAAATTAGTAAGTTGTGTGAAAAAATTGAGTTTCTTGAGGATGAGACTGAGATTTTGAAAAATGATTTTTATAATCTTCAACATAATGAATTTAAAAGAAAAAATCTTGAAACCTTGAATGAGGCCTTGAGTATTGAATTGGATAATACAATGTGTGAGCTTGATAGAACTTGTGTGAAAATCCATTATGTTGAAAATGAGTGTCAAATTCTTAAGAATGATCTTGAATTTATGCATAAAAAAAAATTTGGTCTACAATACTAAATCTATTAAAAAACCAATTGTTACTGAAACTGCTTCTCAAAATCTCAAACAATATTATGTTCCCGTACGAAACACGGACTATTTGAAGAGGCGTGCTAACAGTATTAAGTGTTTTTATTGTGGTAAATTTGGTCATTATAAAAACTACTGTTATTTATTACGTTGTTACCCTGTCGGATCCAGAAACAACTAGATACCAAAAAAAAAAATTGGTATAGGTACTAATCAGAAATTTAGACAAATGTATAATGAATACTACGTGTTGATAAGAAGATTTGAATAGACAAGAAGGTATAATGAATATGCTCTGCCTAAGAAGGAACCGAGGTTCAATGTACCAAATAAGAAGAATCAGCACGTGCCAAATAGAAGAGCATAGAAGCAACAAACTCAATCTGTGAGAGCTGACAAAGTTTATCCATAACAAACGACAAGATACCAGTATAAGAAAAAGTTCATTTACAAAGTTGTACCAAAGCAGACTGAAGCATAAAACAAAGATAAAGAAGTTCTTACTGAAGCAATTCAGAAAATTACTTACTCCCTAAAGATAATCCAGGTATGTCAATTTTTTTTAAGTTTAATTCTATTAATTTTGTTAGGGAGACTGAGTCTGTTCATTTTGAAATTTAGATATTTGTGATACATGTGTGTGTGTGTGTGTGTGTGTGTTTAAATGTGTGAGTAATTAAAGTTTTATAAAATATATGTGAATCAAAATAAGAGATAAAAAAAATGCGCTAAGTTGATCAAATTAGAGTTTAAATGCACAAAATCAAACAACTTAGAATGAGCAATCGACTCATGAGTCGACCGACAGTAGCAGGTTGGAATATAGAGAGACGAGCTGATTCATCTGTCGACCGCCTCTAAGATGGCTGTCGACCGACTATTACGGGATATAAATACCCTCACTTGTTCATTTCATTTCATCCGAAACTAAAACCCGTTTTTCTCTAAAACCCTATATCTCCTAAGTTCGTTTAAGCATAAAATTCACTAAATTAGTTCATTTCGGCTTGAATGAGAAGATTTTTGGGTTGAATCAAAAGGTCTAAGGCTTGGATGTAAGATTTGGTGGCTCATTACTAGCGGAAAAAAATTGGTTTTTTCTGATTTCGAGGGTTTCAGTTGGTTCTCTATTTAGGCTTAATCTCTTGAGTTATTTTGGTTGATTTGTTTTAAATTTGTGTGTAAAATACCTAAAATCAAGAATCGTGCTCAAAGGGTTACGTTCGACAATGAACTTTTTCAAAAGGAAGAGGATGGTAAAAAACTTAATGCTGGGTTTGTCAACCGAAAGGTTTTAGGTTGCAAACCCTTAGATTTTGTTAGTTTGAAAGAGAAAAATATTGATATTGAAGGATATTTTAGAAATTTGGGGTGGGTTGATTTTGTCACCCAAAGGAATGAGTGGATGCTAGTGTGGGTGAAAATGTTTTATAGCACTCTCACTTACAATAATATTGAAATTTCATCCTATGTTAAAGGGAAAGAAATCCGATTTAATAGGGGGTTATTATGTGATATTTTTGAAATACCTAGAGGAGATATAGTTCTGTACAATACCCCTCACTGGCTTTCGATAAATTTCAATGGAATGGCAATTGCTAAGAAATTTGATTTAGAGGGAGACAAAGCAGGATCATTATCTCTTGAGCATCAATTCCTTCATTTGGTGCTAACCTATACGGTTGTGCCTAAAGGGGGAAGTCATGTTAATGTAAATGACTTTGATATTTATTTGATTAATGAGATTGTTGAAATGAGAAAATTGGATCTAGCTTATATTATGATAGACCACATAAAGTATCATGTTCAGAAACCCTCTGGTGTATTACCCTATGTTGATGTACTCCAAAGGTTGTTTGATCACTTTGGAGTTGAAACTGATCATGATGAGAAAAAATTTATAACAATCATACGAGGATGGATTAATGTGGGTAATGTTTCGTTAATGGGATATGAGTATAAAGGAAATAGATGGGTAAAGAAGATGAATCAGAAAAGGAAAAGAATGCAGGCTGTGGGCGAGGAAGAAAATAATGAAGAAGAAATTAGCATAGATCAGAAGATGAATTTTCTTCATGATCAGATGGATGATCTAAGGGTACATGCGGATCTAATGGATTATTGGATGATTGGGTTAGAAAATAAAATTGTCCAAGTGAATATGAACATGGAAGCTGGATTTGGGAAAATCACAGGGAATCTGGAACAAATGTCTTAGTTTATGCAGTCATCTCATCACGGATACCAGCAATAGTATAGTGTTCAGCCACACTTTACAGGATATCCTATGTTCGGAGCACAACAGTCCTTTGGAGGACCAACTGCTACAGGGACATCTAGAGCAGGACCGTCAACGTCGTTTCATTAGCAAATGACTCTAGGACCAACTGTTCAGCCAGGAGTTTCATATCCTCAGCAGCCAGCCACTAGTCCGATGGGACTTTATTATCATTTTTCTTGATAGAACGCCCATTAGACTTTATCTTTTATTCTCTCTTTCAATTTTTTATTGAGACAAGTTCCACATTTACTATTTCGGTCTATAATAGCTAATTTAGGATTTTGGTGAAACTTGATTTTTAGTGTATGAATTTTGATGGATTAACTAGACTTGATCTACTTAGTTAATTTTTTTATCCCTAATGACGATCCACATGGTATTTGTTGAAAATGATTTTAACGCATAAAGTTGATTTTATGGATTAATTCAATGTGTTTTTAAAGAGTTATACATACATATCAATATTCTGATTTGATTACTTTAGGTTTATTCTTTCAAAGTAAAGTATATGTTTGCCTAGAGTAGAGTTATTTTGTGTACCCCCCTCTCTATTTTTTTTTTTTTTTTTTTTTTTTTTTTTTTTTTTTTTTTTTTTTTGAGATGACAAAGGGAGAAAATTAATTGATATTTTATTGAATATCTTAAGGGAGAGTTTATTTTTATATTTGTACTTTGTTGATTATTTTATGAATATCTTCATTACTATGCTTAAATGAGTTATAAAACTCGTCCTTGGATTAAGGGGGAGTATGGGTATATTATTGTTTTGAAAAAAATGTCAAAATTAATTGTCATCATCAAAAGGGGGGAGATTATTGATCCTAAGATTTTGATGGACAATTAAATGTTGATATTTTTTGTTGAACTAAGAGTTTGATTAAGTGTTTCAGTTTATTAGTTCCAAATGATGAAGATATGATGATAAGGATAATGAAGAATTAAGAGGTTGAAGAATTTAAAGAATCTAGGGAAAACAACTCAAGTTAAATTTCAACTCTTAATATCCCAATTAGGATCATACACACACAAAAAGATTTTTATAAATATTTGTGTTTTATTAGGATTCTAATTAGCTAAATTATTTGTTTCTACGTGTAATTGAAAATGAAATATTTATAATTGATTAAAATTGAATTTAAGTATTTAGTGGAACTAACCAAACAAAGAAATTGGTTAACTGGGTGAAAACATCAATGAAAATGAATTAAAAGTGAATTTAAAAGAAGTTCCAGCATCTATAAGTTGACTGGTAAGTTGACCGGAGCAAAGAAAGAAAAATCTATGTATTTCTCGGTCGACAGATAGTTCGACCTATGCTTAAATATGAACTCTCTGTATCTATAAGTTGACAGAGCGGTCAACTTGTGAAGAGAAGTATAACTCTCTGAATCTTTAGGTCGACAGATAAGTCGACCGATAGGCACAAAATCTTTGGCTTGGCCACATCCTAAATCGAATGGTCGACAACTGATCTTGGTCGGTCAACTTATAGGTATGTTTCAAGATATTATGGAATTCTGAATTTTATTCTGAAAGTAGCCGTTATTAGCTATTTTTTTGTTAGGATTCATGAGAGATTTTAGGAATTTAATATTATTTGAGATATGCAACACATATTATATTATCCCTATTGATTTGGTTTATTAAGTTTGAATATTTTTCAATTTAGTACATAAAATTATTTTTATTCTATTTAATTATGATTAAGAAATATTTTGTGGACTTAATTGAGAAGTTTAAAATCTATAATTAAGTGATTTGAACCATAATGAAGTCTTAATGATATAAGGCGTTTATAAATCAATTACGTGTTATAACAAATGGGAACTAATCGTTTGGGAACTTATTTTAATCTCATTTATATAGACCTGTATTTTTCATATCAGAAGAGAGATCAAGAGATTCCACTTAGCTTTTCTAAGAAAAATCATATTGAAAATTGTGAGATCTTTTTAAGAGTCATTCTTGAGAATTATTGTTGTGAATCATTGCTTCTACCGAATCTCAAGTAACATTGCTATAATTATTCTTTCGGTAGATTCCGAGTGAGATCTTTCCAAATTACTTTCTATTTAGTATTGCTTGATTATTTTTTGGAATTTGATCTTTAGAAATTGTTTTCTGATTTTTATTGAAAAATATTTTTTAAACAATTTCTTGAATCAATCTGATTACGTGTTCAATTACGTGCTACCCATTTTTGTTTAAAATCAGATTTTAAATATCTCATTTTTCTATCACTAGTTTTGGGATATTAATTAAATTTTAATTTATATGAGGTGGTAGAAGCTCCGAGTGAGAAAAATTACTTGTCAATTTTTAATTGGTAAGTTCAGTTACGGATTAAATACTGTTGGGAGTATTTAATCTAAGAGTAGTTGGTTTCAGTCTCTTCCTGTTAAGAGATTGAGATAGTAATTCTTCCTTAATTGAATTATTTTGTGTGAATTTTGTAACGGTTCAATCCTTACCGAGTAAAAGAATATTTGGAGTATTTGTGAGGTTTTGATTCTTTAGCCTTTGTTTTAAAAAATAAAATTATGTTATTCTTGAGCCTGTAAAAAGTAGAGATTATTCCTAAACTTATGAAAAGAAAATTTTGTAAAGGTTGATTTTGAGCCTGTAAAATAATCTTTATGAGTGTTTGGTTTTTATCTTTAAAGGAATCTTGAGTTTAGTGGGTGCAACTCTCCGTGGGGCTCGGAGGACTGGATTAGCCAAGAGTAGCTTGTTGAACCAGTACAATTTCTGGTGTGCTGCTATCTTTATATTATTTATTTTTGTTGTTTAGTGTGTACCTAGTTGATTTTTTATTTTCGCTATGATATAAAGATAATAATTAATTTAGGATTAAAATTAATTATTTGTGTTATCAAAATATTTTTTCTATGGCAATTTTTTAACTACCCAATTCACCCTCCCTCTTGGGTATTTCTCTGGGCCAACACTATCTATAGGTCATTTTGGATTGGAGTTTCTTTGTTTAGTTTTAATGCTTAAACATTGTTATGGAAGCATCATTAAGGGTCTAATCATCCGAGATTTGAAGTGGTAAAGGTCCTTAATTCTTGAAGAATTATAAAATTACCACGTAAAATGAAAAAGTGTCGTTTTGACCCTCGAAACGATGGAATTTGGCTAAAATCACGTCTGGTGCCGAGTAAAGTTCGATGGTTTTGCTCAGATGGTCATTGTCTCCTAAAAAAATGGTATTTTTTGTTGGAAACTTCCATGGTTGACGTTTTCATCAAACTTGACTTTTTTGGGTCTTTTGGGCTTTAGGGTGCTCTCTTTGAGCCATGAAATTTCACTCATGTTGCACTACATCACCTTCTTAATTATATGGGCGGAGGTGGAGGAGATAATTTATTCGATTCCCTTCTTCTCTCTGTCTTCTTTGCCGATGACAGTCAAAATCGATGATTCTTCATTGAATGGACTCAGATTTTGGCTTCGTTTCCCAACGCAGCGTCGAAAATTGTGTTTTTAAGGCAGAGGAAAATGAGGGTCTGCAACTGATAGGTGTTATCTACCTACATATTTTCAAACCAGTTTTGTAAGTTTTAGGTAGTTTTTATATTTATTTCATTATATTTTAATTAGTTTTTATACTTTTTGTATAAATCAGGTGTGTGAGGAGAAAAGATAGGAAACTGGAGTGAAACCAATGAGATCGAACCAAAAACGGTCGAAGAACGGTGGAAAAATTAGCAAGGCAACAATATTCTGAAAGAAGCCCACCGCCGCAGCATCCATACCTCTGTCGCGGCAATGAAAATATAGATAAATAACCTATTTTTGCTGGACACTCACCGCCTAGGTAGTGAAACTACAGAATGTCATCCTAATCCACCGTCTTCTTCACCACCGCGACGATCAACCAACCGACCTACTCACTGCCATGGCGGTGGCCTTTGCACAACTTCGATATTTTTATTAGATATTTTGAGATATTTTGCCTATAAATATCCTCTCCTCTTTTCTCCTTTGGCACTCCCTGGCTATCGGAGCCCCTTTAGGGCATAGTATAGGATATGTAAAGGAGTTTTAGAGGGAGAGCTCACGTCCCGAAGTGAAGGAAGACGGTAGAGCAATCATTGAATGGTTCTTAGCGACAAATCTTCGGACGAGGCTAAGTTTTTTTATTTCTTCCCTTATTTCTTTAACTTAGGATATTGTGAGCATGTTTAGCTCGTTCTTTATTTGTAAATGCAGTTACGGCCATAGTTAAACATGGATTGTATAGGGATTAATGAATACATTTATAAATATGTGTTTCGAATGATTTTGGTGTTGTGTTCATGTTTGTTCTTCGTAGTTTGATTGCATTTATCATATTGTTATGTTTATTATGCTTAGATAGATATATCAAGAATACGGGGTTTGACAAACCCCAGATTCGGACTAAAGTAAACATAACGCCAATCGATAACGTTGGGGTACGACTTCCTTGACCTATGGTCGTTAAGACGTTCAGGAGGACTTCTTCATTGACTCGAAATTATGTATTCCCCCATCTTACACTCGGGAGAGGTGGCGATGGAGTTTTAGAACTGAAATTGTTGATAGGGTAAACATAACGCGATGATCCAATGACCCGATTGAGAGTTGGATTGTGTACAATCAATGACGTTGGGGCGAGACTCATGTGACCTAGGATCGCTAAGACGTTGAGGGGGACTTCTTTGTTGACATAAAGTCTCGTTATATCCCTCGTCTTACACTCGGGATAGGTGACGGGGGAGTTTACGAACTGAGATTGTCAAATAGGTTGAACACCGTAAACGTAAGTCAATCAAGATCGAACACGTATTTGTAAATTGAGTTAATCCCTAGACAATTCTTTCCCCTAAAACATCTCATTATATTAGTATAGTTAATTTAGGTTATATTAGTATTAGTATTAATTAATTAAATACATTTGTTTTTAGCCTAGATAAAGTTAGGTCATGATAAACACGGTACTCGATAATAACAAACACCAATCCCTATGGATACGATACTTGATCTTAAACGATCATACACTATACTAAAACTTTAACCTCGTACACTTGCAAGTAGTCAATACGCAAGCGTGTAACAAACGCTACACCGTACAGCAACCTACCATGGTTTCAAAGGCGGCGTGACACAAGGGAGGCGAAGATAGGTTTTTATTTCGTCCTTAAAATTTGACCTTAAAATTATGAAGGTTTTAACACTTTGTAACCCCGAAATTTAACTAGAATCTCACTTGGTCCAAGTAGTTTCAATTTAAACATATAAGATGTCTTATTAACTTTATATGTTCTTTTCTGAAGTACAATGAACAGAAACTAGTAACAATGGTTAATTATACAACTAACCCCTAAAGTTTAGAGATTGTTTAAATTTAATTTTTCTTATACCTAGTGCGAATGGTTAAAAATTTAGTGTAGATTAAGGATTTTACACTAATTACAACACGATGTTAAATCTATCTATATCTATATATATATATATATATATATATATATATATATATATATATTATATGGAGATTGACACTTTAGTGTGTACATTTTTATTAGAAATCGACATTAGTAGTGGGGAGAAGGTTTGGAGATCCTTTGGAATTAGAGTGACTGGCTAATCGATAAAATTACTTAAATTAAGCAGACCGTGCCTACTAGAGTTCATGGGTCTGCTGAAGCACATAAATCTCATTGCCTAGTGGGAAACTAAATGCCTAACAATTATGAACTCAATTTCTATCACGTGAGATGAATATTTTGAATTTTGGCTCATGCGAGAGTATTGTGGCAAAAAACTGATTTTCGTCAACTAATCCTCACAAGACTCTTAGTTTCCATCCCCTTCAAATGAGACTAGACTATTGTTTCTAAATAATATCATTAATAACAATGAAAAGAAGATGAAGCAATAAGCAAACATTAGGGGTGAACCTTTTTTACGAGGCTTGAAACTAGATCTTTTGTTTATTTTTCAGCATGTAGTACAATATTAAAGGTAATGGTGTATTGTGAAAAAATACTTGAATTGGGAATATGACCTTGAGATCTTAACTTTAGTATCCATTAGTAGGATTTAAGTGTTAACCTTGGATGGATCATGAGGGGTCAAATTATACTAGGCCAAATCGATGTGTGAAACTAGTATTCACGCATTTGCATAAGGTTCCACATTTAAAAAAATAAAATAAAATCCATTTTATATAATTAAAATTAATTTGGCAACTTTTCAACATTCCATTAAGATAACTACAATTCTCTATCCCTAACGTTTTTTTTTTTTTTTTTTTTTTTTTTATCAATACATATAAGGTTTGGATCATTGTATGGGTAATATTAGTCAGTGTCTTGAAAATTTTTATCGCTTTAATGAGTTGAAGTACATAAATGTTGTTTTTAATAAAATCATTTGATATCGTGTGTGTTGTTGAAAGGGTCAAGTAAGGAAAATAAATTTTTTAACATATTTAATTCGACACATTGATGTTGGGCTTTCTGAAAATCGTTCACAGTGGTTTGTGAAGTCCACCCTACATGTGCGGGGGCGTTTTGAATCACATTATTCATATATTTGATGGTTAGGAATCCTGTCTTTGTGAAATATTTACATGATGAGTGACATGGTTAAAAGAATTATATATATCCTTATTTTATTTTGATAACCTGATAGAAGCTGAATTGAATAGAGCATTGTTGATAAATGGTCGTAGATAATAAGATGTATGATATGTATTTAGGATTTTTAGTAGGTTAAGTATGATATTAATAACCAATTTGGTTATTACTATACCTTCCATCAAAGAAAATGAGATCTTTCAATTTTCGAATTTGGGCTATGTTTAGGGCAACATATTTGAATTTTGGAATGGAAGAAAAGTACCGATTTATTTTTGTACAATTTCGCATGGGTTTCTTCTTCTATTGTGTGGGTCTTAAAGTGTTTAATGGGCCATACAAATATCCTGATAGGCCGATTGGGCCATTAGGCCATTACTTATTTATTAATTAACAAGTCTGATGGAATTATTAATATGAATAAATTATTGATGAACAAATGACAAAATCTTGAATTGAAAACACTATCACCGTGACTAGAGTGTCTTGGTAGAGATCCAGGTTTGGACTCATTATATAGATATTGATTTTGGGTTTGAGCGTATGTAATATCTCAGCTAACTGGACATTCGTAGCTCCAACTTTCAGCCTTTGAGGTTCATATTAAGGAACCCATAAAAACACTAATTATGATTAATTATAATTTTTCAATTTTCAAGTTCTTAATTTTTTATTTTATATAGAGACCAATTTAATAATTAGTTTCAGAGTGTAGTAAAATTATTGTTCAAATTTTTGCAATTATAATTGATCATTGATCACTGAAAGTAAATTTTGTAACGTATTTCATCTTATTTTGATCATATGCATATATGTCACTAATATACATTGTTGTGGTTGGGCAATATAGTTTAATCTTCCCACTTTGGAACAGATGCTTGTGAATTGTTGAAGTTATTTTACCAAAGTGATTTAACCAATATAAGTTGCAAGTTTTCGAGTTCTTATTTTGTTGATGAATTTTTTTTAGATTAATTTATACATTCACTTGCCTAAATGGGGTTATTGTGCAGATTAATTTAATTATTTGGTAATATAGTTTTATTTTCTCAATTTGGAACGGTTGCTTGTAAATTATTGAGATTATATTACCAAAGTGATTTAACTAACATAATTTGTAAATTTTAGAGTTCCTATTTTTGTTGATGGGAAAATTTTAGATTAATTTGCACATTCACCTACCCAAAGGGAGTTATTGTGTAGATTAATTTAATTGCATGAGGATATCATATAAGATAAATAATTTGATAAATTTGTTTGTCCAAATAAAATGAATTTTGAAAGATTATTTGTTTCATTATGTTTTGAAGGAAACATATGGATTTGAAGGTCAATCTGTCCAAAGGGGATGAATTTTTAAATCTGTAAAGTTTTCTTATTTTGTTAATCTTCATTATTAAAGAATAATTGTTTATTGTAGACTCTGTCCAAATGGGAGTTTATAATAACGCAATTGGTTTTTATATTATATTGCCTATACTTAATTGAGAATTTTGCCCATAATTGATCTAATTGTAATTGTTTGTGAAAGCAGTTTATTTTGTTGTGAATAACAATAACGATATAATGAAATTCTAAATTGATTCTTTGATTTAATGAGAGTTTTTCTAATTTCCTTTATTTCGATTATTGTGTCGTGTAAACATTGATCACTATTGCTACAATTTTTTTCTTATTTTGTTGATCTTCATACTTAAAGAATAATTGTTTATTGTAGACTCTGTCCAAAGAAGAGTTTATGATGACGTAATTGATTCTTATATTGTGTCGCTTATATTTATTTGAGTATTTTGATTATCTGGTTTAGTGAGAGTTTTTGTATTTTCCTTTAATTCTATGATATGTTGTGACCACTATTGTTATGCATTTTGTAAAATTGAAATATATTTGATAATCATCATTATTGCATATTATATTATTGCATATCATATTATTTAAATTGATTATACTAAACCAAGGTTTAAGACCCATATCATTCAAGGAACATGTTGTGAATATGGACGTGATTGAGTCTTTTGGTTTAGTGAGAGCTTTTGTATTTCCTTTTATTTCGATGATTATGTTGTGACCATTATTATTATGCGTTTTGCAAAATTGAAATCTATTTGATAATCATCATTATTGCATATTATATTATTACATATCATATTATTTGAATTGATTATACAATATGGTATCTTAAGATATTGTGCCTTAAGAATTACAGTTGTATACTTTTGGTTGTTACAAATCACTATTTTGAGATCTCGTGATGTATTGTTAGTGACAAATGACTTGTTAAAATCAAGCAATTTCATATTGTTGAGAAACTGCAATTATCAATTTTATTTTGTTTAGAAATTGCAATTACAATTTTATTTTGTTGAGAAATTATAATGAGAACTGATAAGAAACAATGCATATAGATAGTGATCACATGTTGACATTGATTTCCTACTACACTACTGAGCTTACGATCTATATCGATATGGTTATAAGTATTTGTTAGTATGAAAGATCTTATATTTATTGAGATCAATACATAGACTATCATAAACCAATATTAAGATCATATTGGACCAGATAAGTTTATAAAGATACTACTTATAGACTATTATTTCTTTAAAAAATGTGTGGCCACACAAAAAATAAAAATTTTCTGTTATTAACCCAAAAGTCTTGTTTTCAAAATTAAATTTATTCAATTAATGTAACTCAAATTGGAGAATGTTGAAAAATATTTTTTGGGCTAACATTAATTGAATAAATTGTTTATAAAAACAGGTTAATGGATAATTTATTATATAACCAGCCCAATTAATCAGTGATCATATTTTTATTTGGGCTATGACATCTTTTATGTAGAAACCCAGTTAAATGGTAAGTGTAGGTTTAGGGTTTCGTTGAAACCCGTTATGGGAGGGCCCAACGAGAAATACTAGTATATATAACTAGGTCCCCTCTCTAATCTAAATTAAAGGTTTCTTCCCATTGGGAGCCACCACCACAATAATTTTGATCATAGGGAGGAAGACCTAGTGTGTATTCCGTTGCGACAGTTCAATTTTCTGTAATGACCGAGACAGGTACGCTTTCGATTACCGTTCTTCATTATTGTGTCATATAATCCATGTATATTTTAGATTATTAATTAATTCCGTATTTTTGTGATTATAAGATATAATCAACAATGTACATTGTAAAGGTGGGAATTAAAATTAGATTCCTTGTTTAGCTCACATGTTTTTGTCCTTATGAACTCCCGTACCCCTGCCTCGCCTATTGATGATAGCCGATTAAGGGATTAGATGAATATTTTTTTGTTTCCTTGACTATTGCGGATACCTAAGCAGTTTCGCTTATGGCATTATTGTGCTGCATATAAACTTGGCTATATATCAAATTTAAAAACTCAATCAAATATTGAAAATTTAATTACAATTTAGTTATCCATGCCATAATCAAATGGCATCACCCATGATATCATTAAACCTAACCAAATCGGCACATTTGACATTTCTTAGTGATGAAATATTAATAATTACACTCAAAATTACTGAGAGACCTGAAGATACTCTAGTGAAAATTTAAGCATGTTTTCATTTATTTGGCCAAAGACGCACAATTGTCAAGTCCCGAATGTGGTCCGAAATCCATCCCTTTCATAACCTGCCAAGTAGGCATCAGTGTCGAACGGAGAATTGAGGCCAATCCCAGATTTTTGCAAGAATACTGTCATTCTTCATGCACGAGAGAGAATTTTACGGAGTATTTCAGCCAAAAAGACAATATTTCTGCCCTTTTTTCCATCTGTAAACACAAACCACGAACCCTTTGAGAAATCAACAATTTGGATAGCAAACAAGAATACCTTAAGGAAGGTCTAAACCCCAAGGGTTGTGGTCCTTAGGTGGCATTTGGTACATGAAATTTGAGAGGGGATTGAAATGATTATGGGAATGGTTATTCGAGAGTTTACCAAAAAAATATTAATTAAAAACTTTAATTCTAAAAAAGGTGCACATATATAAGTTATTTACGAAAGGGTTAATTACACTTTATCCCCCTGTGATTTGGCCCATTTGCACTTTATCCCCTTGTGGTTCAAACGTCGCCACTTACCCCCCTGTGGTTTGTGGACCTAAGTGCAATAATAATTTCATTAACGGAAAGGTCAAAATATCAATTTTACCCTTATGTAATTATTTACTTTTTTAGGGTGTAAAGTGCAATTAACCCAAAGGCTTTTATAACCTGATGGGAGCTCTCTCTCTCTAGTCTCTAATGGAGGGCCGCCGACCTTGCCTCTTCTTCCTCCCATTTCTCAACCTTCGATGGTGATGACTATGTGAGTGAATTAGTCGTCACCTCCCATAGACACCACCGCCATCGCCGAACCATTGCCATCGCCTCCCATCAACACCACGCCTCCCATCAACACCACCGTCATTGTCTCTTCTCCGATCACCCCTGACTAAGGTCGATTCATTCTTCCATTCTTCCTCTTCTTCACCATTCTTCCATCTTCGCTATTCCTCTTCGCATATGAAGGTCGATTCGGAGTTTGGCCGTCATCCGAACGTCGTCTAGGGTTGTCTTCCATCGTCGTCTTCTGCTTCGGAGGTTGGCCGTTGTTCGAACTCGTTGTCGTCTAGTGTAAGACCCCGAATTAACACGCACGTCATTTTAGTTGTATTTTAGAGTAATTGTGAAAATTCAGGATGAAATTGGGCCAAATTAAAAATCTAGAAGCGTTAAATCCCAACTTAGGGAGGTAAATTGATATTTAACTTTTAATTGAAACTTAAAGGGGTGAAATTGAAAATCTTGGAAACTTTAGAAAATAAATAAATAAATAAATTTTTGAAATGGATTAAAATTAAGACTTAAAGGAAGTTGGGGGGAGGAAAGGGTAATTAAAAAAAAAAGGATTTTTATTATATGTATATATATATAAGCGTGATCGGAGACAACCGGCCAGCAGGGAATAGAGAAAGCGGCGACGTGGCACTCTCGGATGCACTGAACCCACCGATTTCATGCAGTATATATACTTTCATGCATGGGTAATGATCAAACATATCAAACCAAATCTGAAAAAGGAAAAATCATCAAGGAAAATCCAGAAATAGAGGAGGGAGAGGGAGGATCGGAGCGTCGGCGGAGTGGGCATACTGTCCGGCGAATTTCCTGTGCGTATTGCCGTCGCCGGTGTACGTCGTCGTTCGTCTGGGGAGTGGGAGCATTTCGGTCGGCCGATAGGTGAGTGACTGTGTGGGTGCTCTGCTTTTCGTTCATGGTCGTCGGAGATGTGGGAGTGGGAGCATTTCGGTCGGCCGATACTTGTTCAGTCTGATGAGGTGCATGGGGGTGTTTGACCAGGCGTGGGTGCTACGGATCAGCTCGGTGGGGTGGGATCGGTGGTGGTGGGTTGATCGGCGGTGAGGGTGTACCGGCAGGAACTCACGTCAGAAACGGAAATGGAAGAGAGAGAGGGACGGCTGGGAACTGTTCAGTGAACAGAAAAGGAAAAAAAAAAAAAACAGAAGAAGAAGAAGAAAAAAAAAGGAAAAGAAAAAAAAAGAGAAAAGAAAATTGCACGGACTGCCCCACTGAAAATCAAAAACCCATCTCGGGGCGCCAAACGATTCGAAAACAGGTGAAATTTCAACCGATTGTTAATTTTCATTAAATTAAATTTTATTTAGCGTTACACATCCAAAATTTTTAATAATTTCGTAACGATTAATTAATTTTAGTTACGTGGTACGTAAAATAGTAACGATTCGGAAGATAGGGTCTGCACTGCATGATTCGGGTGTTTTAGACAAGATATTAATTTAGGCTCTGTCATTGTTAGATTCGCAGGCACCAGTGTCCCGATAGAGTGTGGTCGGTGAGGGTTTTGGA
Source organism: Eucommia ulmoides (assembly GCA_016647705.1). Lineage (NCBI taxonomy): Eukaryota > Viridiplantae > Streptophyta > Magnoliopsida > Garryales > Eucommiaceae > Eucommia > Eucommia ulmoides. Next base: position 38,440 of record JAENRU010000397.1, on the reverse strand, counting down.
GAACGAATAACGAGGTGAGTGTACTGTCTTCTTACCAAACTATCTTTCTATGTATATATATGATGAAACTTGTGTTTACTTAAATTGTATGAATTTATAAATGATATAGATCAAGCAGAATTTGGGTGAGTTGGTAAACTGGGTTTTTGGGAGACTTCGATGGTTTCCAAAATGAAACTGAAAATGATTTTTTATTGAATTTGGTAACATCAGACGGTGTTTTTAAAAGGAAATAGAAAACATCTATTTTCCTAAAAATGTCTGGTTTTCGAAAGAAAAATAAAGGGTGGAAAAGTAGTTTTGAAAGAATCAGACGTTTTTTCTAAAAAGAAAAGTGTGAAATATGCTTTTGGGCTTAAAAGTTGGTTTTGAGGAAAAGAGATAGACATGGTGATTTGACGATATTTATTGAGTTGTGATTCGATGATGCTGTATTTGATTTGACGATGCCTTAGTATTTATCTACTACGGTAGAGTGAGATTATCCACTTCGGCGGAGTGATGTTTATCTGCTTCGGCAGAGTGATGTTAGACGTTTATACTGCGCAGTGATTATCCGCTTCGGCGGAGTGATGGGTGTTCGTAGGAAGGCATATCCTACGGATGGTACGGTACCGTTGCAAACTCCCGATCGTGAGGTTAAAACGATGACCAGGGCTGGTCAGTGTGTGTTTGAGATGTGATGTTTTACTTATATTGAGTAATTTATTATTTACTCTGGTGATTGGTATGGTTTTATATTAGGTGGATTTGGATAAAACTTATACTTGTGGGTTTATTTCCATTACTTATATTATGGAGAAATTTTTACTAGTTACGCATTGTTTACATACCTACGCTTGATCCATTTAGATGCCGTAGAATGATTTATTATCCCAAAATATTTTTACTAAGAAGGCAGTACACTCACAGGTATAACAGCTAGGAGTCGGCTGGTCCCCTACTGGCGCTGAATAGAGTTATGCGGGTCATGCGATGGAGTCATTAGAGAGGGATTTCGAGGAGGGGTGTCAGAGATGAATCTAAGTGAGATTCATGTGATTCGAATATTGGTTATCCTTATAGTTCGGACAATGTGTCCCTATCAATAGGAATTATGTATATGTTGTACATATCATTTGTCTGTGTATTATCTTCTGTTTTTTTTATTTTTTTTTATTGTGGTTGTCTAGTCAGTTGGGTGATGTCATACCGACGTCACGCCGGCCCCAGGGTGACGGGAGCCCGGGGTGGGGTGTGACATCTAGGGCCTTCGAAGACGATTTTGACGACGATTTCGTCTTCGAAATCGATTGCGTAAAGGATTTTGATTTCGAAATCGAAATCAAAATCGAACGACGGTTTCGATTTCGTCTTCGAAATCGAACGACAATTACGAAATTGAAATCGAACAACGATTTCGTCTTCGAAATCGAAGTAGATTAGGGTTTCGACTTCTCTCTGTTGTTCTTCCCGACAAAAATGGAATGTGTTTTGTGTTGATGATTTGGGTTTTTAATTATGATTTGTGTTTTTTATGATGATCTGTTTTTTTTTTTTTTTTTTTTTTTTTTGGATTTTGTTTTTGCGATGTTTAGGGAAGTTGGAAGATTTTGGTTGATTCTTGGATATGATTCATTGTCTTCCATTGTTCCTTATGTTTCTATGTTTGTGCGTGTGTATGAGAGAGATGGAGTAGAAGGAAATCTCAATGACAGTGATGGTGGGGTTGTTCGGTGACTGGGAATGGCTATGGATTGGAGATGGCGATGATGGTGTTGGGTTGGAGGTGGCAGTGATGGTGGTAGAGTTAGGTTGATCTGGAGGGTAAAATGGGAGAGAGGAGGGCCAAATTCCGGCGAGAGACAGAGAGAGAGAGGAGAGAGAGTGAATATCTGGGTTCAATTTTTTTTTCAAGTATTTTGACACTTTGTACCCCTAAAAATTGACCGTTATTTCTTTTTGTTGTTTAATAAAAATAAGGCTTTTTTTTTTTTTTTTTTGTCTTTTAATTTCTACTCTTTTTTATTTCGTTTTTTTAATAAAATTTTTTAAAAAAATAAGTTTACAATTTAATTAAAATATTTTCAAGTGAAATTAAATTTAATTTCAATTGAAATATTTTCAATTTGAATACAATTCAATTGAAAATATTTTTAATTGAATTTAATTTAAAATAGTAAATTCAATTGAAATATTTTTAAAATTTAAAATTTAAAATATTTTTAATTGAATTGAAGTCAATTGAATTAATTTGAAATATTTCAATTGAATTTACTATTTTAAATTAAATTCAATTAAAAATATTTTCAATTAAATTGAATTCAAATTGAAAATATTTCAATTGAAGTCAATTGAAACATTTTTATAAAAATGTTTCAATTGTTTTCAATTCCATTAAAAATATTTTTAATTTCAAATTTTAAAAATATTTCAATTGAATTTACTATTTCCAATTGACTTCAATTCAATAGAAAATATTTTTAATTTCAATTTTTAAAAATATTTCAATTGAATTTAGTTGAATTGAAATATTTTTACTTGTTGCTATATCCGTAGTACCATTTTCCTTTTGAACGACTTCCAAGTAGGCTATTCGACCACATTTGTATTTTTTTTTTTCCCGAAATCACCACCATAAATACTTGAAGAAGACATAAAAAATAAAAATATTAATTATGGGTTAAAAAAAAATAAGTGAGAAGAGTTGGTTTTGTGCAAAAAATGAGTGAGAATAGTTGGAGTTATATAGAGAAATGTAGGGGTAAAATGGGAACAAGGATAATGCACTTTGGAGGGGAAAAGCACAAAAAACAAGCCAATTCTCGCTGCAGGCGCATGCAACCCAATTCGGTTAAATTTAACAGAAAATATTAGTTTTGCACTTAGACCCAAAACCACAGGGGGGGCTAAGTGGCGACGTTTGAACCACATGGGAATCAAGTGCAAATGAGCCAAATTACAGGGAAGTAAAGTGTAATTAACCCTTTATAAAACTAATGTTAGCCGATGTTAGGAACACTGGGTAACCATAGCCGGTGTTCCTAGTACCGGAGTAAAAAAAAAAATAAAAATGGTGTGCCTAATACTAGGTACACGGTTTTCCTCGATAGTATATATGTTTTTTTTTTTTTAGATGAAGCTAGTGATGAGATCACCAGCTTCATTTTTTTTGGGTACGCGGCAATGAGAATTTTTTTAAAACTAGCCAGTGTTTCTAACATTGACTAATAAGTAGCCGCGACACCCCCACCCCCCCCCCCCCCCCCCCCCCCCCCCCGCTAGCCGTTACTCGCATCCCTACATTTACTCACACCTCATAAATATCCAACCAATTGCTTCATCATCATCATCATCATTGTTGAAGGTTAGTGTTTTCTTTCTCGCCCTCTATCTCCTCTCATTCCGCCCACTAAAATTTATAACTTCATTAATTAAATCAGTAGATCGGACTACAAAACTTTCATATCCACTTTCTAAACCACCAAATCCGATCGCCGTCCAAAACCACCGTCGCCGTTGTTGCGCCCCCTCCGTCGCGGCTTTGTCCTGCCACCATGTTGTACTATAATTTTTATAGTCAAAATCCTAAAAATAAAAAAAAAATAAAAATAGATTTTGTAATTGTTGTGTTTGTTTTATTATTTTGGTGATTTTATAATTTTTAATTGTTTGTGTGTGTGTGTCTTTTTTTTTTTTTTCGTTTTGGTCTTGTGTTTATATTTTTAAACTCAAAAGAATAATGTTGTTCGTAATTAAAGTTTAAATGAATTAGTTAGGGGATTAGTGCTTAAATTATATATATTTTAGTAATTTACTGATAATTATGTAGTTATGGATGTAATATATAATTTGGTTAATAGCACTTTACCCCCTGTGGTTTAGTACATTTGCACTTTATCCCATGTGGTTTGAATTTTGCCACATACCCTCCTGTGATCTTGGACCTAAGTGTAAATCTAACATTTTCTGTCAAAATTGACAGAATTGCAGCTCACGAGCCATTTATGAAGTTGGGCATGTTTTTGGGTGATCTCCTTCAAAAACTCATATTATTTATACCTATTTTACCCGTATTCTCCTCTAACAAAAAATTCATCTTTCTAATACAATTTTTACCCCTACTTCTCTTATTTTTATTTTCCACGTAATCTTCAATTGATTATGGTTGCGATATTGGATTGAATTTTGGAAAGAAAAAAAAATACAAATATGATTGAATACTCGACTTGAAAGTTGTTCAAAGAGACTTTCATTTTCTAAAAAAAATTATTTTAATGTGTTTGTTATTACAATTTTAACTATGCTTATGACAATAACATGAATGTGAAATATTTGAAATAATAAAATATGAATTATCATAAAATATAGAATGTTTTAATACATCTCAAAATACACAATTTCACCATAATACGCCACATAAAAAACACCAATGTATAACCCCTGTATTGATCAATTCTCAAATCCACAAATACAAATTTTTAATTCCCAAATCCCCCAAAAAATACTAGCTTTGAAAGGTATATTGACCTTAATCAACATAGAGGAAAACACCAATAAAATTCTGTTCAGAATCCATCGAAGGATTGCAGCTTCAATCGAACATAGACGAGTTGCTCGAGGGACTCCACAAAGAGGTTGAGGCTTCGGATTGTAGCATCAATCGAAGGATTACCCATGAGTTTCTCGAACTCCTCATCGGTCTTCTAATCCAATTCTAATCAAAATCCATCGATTTGAGCAATGATTTCATCCCTAAACCCTAAATCTATTTCAACAATGATTTCGTCCCTAAACCCTTAATCGATTTTAGCAACGAAATAGAAATTGAATCATGAAATTGATTTTAGTAAGAAAATCGAAATCGAAATCAAGAGAGAGAGAGAGAGAGAGCTAGCTTACACATGACGGTAAAAACAACGACAATGGTTGTGGTGGAGACAACGATGATGGCGGTGAAGACGATGACGCGGCGGTAGTTGGAGAAGACGACAACGACAGCGGTGGCTAGAGAAGACGACAACGATGGTGGTAGCTAGAGAAGGCGACGACAATTCGTCGGCGATGGAGACAACCTCAGTGGCGACGACGGATTGGGGAAGCGAAAGAGAGATAGCATTAAATCAGTAAAAGGTCATGTAGATCCGACCATTGTTGGTCGTGGCCATCCAAATCCAACCTCGCGCGTGACCAACGCCGATCAAGTCGAACGATCTAGGGTAAATTTGAGAGTGAGAAGGAGAGCAAACCGCTGAAGGCTGGAAACAGAAAGAAAGACAAGAGAGATGAGTAAGGAGGAATAATGGTTGGTTAATTACACTTTATACCCCAATAATTGTGAAAAATTACGGAAGGGCAAAATCGACATTCCACGTCTTTCGTCAACGGAATGAGCATTGCACTTAGGTCCACAAACCACAAGGAGGTAAGTGGCAATGTTTAAACCACAAGGGGTAAAGTACAAATGGACTAAATTACAGAGGGTAAAGTACTATTAACCCTATATAATTTGTTATTGGTTGTTAATTACATTGTCAATTAGTAATGAATATTTTACGTTTGGTTATGTGATTGTAAATTTTTGGATTTAGGGTCTAGGGTTCTAATGTTGTTAATTATTTTTTTCATTATTAATGTTTTAAATATTGTTATATAGTCGTAAAAGTTAAGGTTTATGGTTTAAATGTTGTTAATTATTTTCTTAAATAGTCCTTAATTAGTTGTTAAAAATAGGGTTAATTATACTTTACTCCCTTGTAGTTTAGCCGATTTACACTTTACCCCCTTGTGGTTTAAACGTCGCTTCTTACACCCCTTTAGTCTTAGATTTAAGTGTCACGGTTACATTTTCCATTAACTCTAGTGGTCAATGGACGGAAGTCAACGAAAATCCGTTAAATAGTATGAAATGACATTTATACCCTTAATACTATTTGAAAAATTGAGTAAGGACTATTTTAATACTATTTGAAAACTTAAGGGGCCATAATTTCGAAATCGATTTCGATTTTGAAATCGAAACCCTCAACCCTCACGTTTGTCTTCTTCTCCGTCTTCGCCGTCGTCTTCATCTTCTTCTCCATCTTCGCCGTCACATTCGAAATCGAAAAATCCTCACGTCTTCGCCGTTTCTCCATTTCAATTTCGATTTTTCGAAATCGAAATCGAAACCCTAGTTCGTATGTGTATGTATGTATGTATGTGTATGTATATGTATATGCGTGATGTTTGGAGTGACCGATGTGGATGGTTGGGTTGGGGGTGGGCGGCGTGTTGGGTGGTGGCCAGTATGGGGGTGGTTGTTACCCAGAAGAGAGAGAGAGAGAGAGAATATGTCGGAAGTTCGTTGGAGCCGTCGGAGTCGTCGGAGCAGAGAAAAGTTTTGGAGAAAAATACATTTTCACCCTTTTAGTTTTTAAAAATTTTGCAAATATATCCCTTGAATTATTTAAGCAAAATGACAAAATTACCCTTAATTTTAAAGTGAACAGACACAATTACTCCTAATTTTAACCGTGACACTTAAGTCCAAGACCACAAGGGAGGTAAGTGGCGACGTTTAAACTAAAAGGGAGTAAAGTGCAAATTGGACAAATCATAAGGGGGTAAAATGTAATTAATTCTTAAAAATATCTATTATATAAAATAGGACAGTTTTTTGGCTGACTATGATAAACTTATGACTAGAAAAAAAAAATATGATTAGGACAAATAAAGTTGATGATTAGGACAAACTAAATGCTGACTAGGACATTTTAAAACATAAGTTGAGTACGTGTAAGGAAACTAGATTTGTTAAATAGGAAATTGGATTAATGTAAATGGAAATCAAATTAATATAGTATTGATTAATTAATTAGACAAATGCTGACTAGGACAAACAAATTTGCTGACTAGGATATTTTCGAGATATAAGTTTAGGGCCATAAAAGGAAATTGAAATTTAATTTGGGGCAAAAAATATTGGGATACATATATGACCCTAAATTAACATTAATTAGTAAAGATAATGCCTAAAATAACATTAATGCCTAAATTTTTTGTTCTAATCACATTAAATTTCCAATTAATTAATTTTAGGGTCAAAATTAACATATTAAATTTAGAGCCAAAAAGTTTAGCCATTAATATTATTTTAAGTAACGATTTATCCATTTTTCTCTAATTAAATTACTAATTAATTAATTAATTTAGACATTGATTCATCCAATTTTTCTTAATTAAACTACTAATTAAGATTCAATTTAATTAACCCTTCTTTCAGCTCTCTCTCTTCCCAATTGCAATGCGCTTTTCTCTCTTTTTTGCAGCTACTCACCCTAACGTGATCAACTATTTACTGTTAAAAATATTCATATTTTGTAATTTATACTGACTTTGAAATCTTTTGTCTCTATCTCTTTATTTTTCTAAATTTTAGTTCGTCATGTGTTCATCAGACCTAAAATATTCATTTCATGTGACTGTTAGTTAACTTTTAAAATCATATTTTAAAATATTAATTAAACCTATCATATTTAAAAATCATAATCGCATGTTCATTGAATTATTTATCATTTTTAACACAAAGAATAAATAAAAATCTCTTTAAATACGTTGTTTTGTCATCATTTTTGGTCATTGCTTGAAGGTCCGTGCACTACACACACATTCATGCGTGCGCACACATCCACACTCACATATATAAGATAATATATATTGAGATTTTAGGAAAATGTGATTTTTTTTGTGAGCTTATTTTATTTTAATTCCAGCGTAAATAGTTTGTCAAGTTTACATGTTATTTTTTTTTTTTTTAAGTTATACCTTGATTCTATCCGGATAGGAGGTAAGGTCATGTTATTATTGGTTTCCCTTGCAATGTGTATGTTCATTTGAGATTCATTTTACGAAATTAATTATTGTCGTAAGAAATTGGTTTTTGAATGCATTTTATGGGTTTTTTTTATTTGGCTAGGATTTTTCTTAAAAATATTTTTAAGTGTTTGTATTTGTAATAAGATTGTTTCGTAATGAAGCATAATAGTGCTTTTGGGCTTTCTTAATGAAGCATAATAGTACTTTTAGGCATGCGTTATGCACTAATTGTTCGGTACCATTATTTTGATGGATAATTTCATAATTGTCATTATTTTTATTTCAATTGGTTTATAACTTACTTTGAAGATTAAATTATATATAAAATTGTAGAATATCATTAGATTTTTTATATTGTTGAACTTTTTTATATCAGTACAAGTTTTAGTCTCGATTGTTAATTACAATTAATGTTCAATTGTTAATTATTATCGATGTTCAAATGAATAGGTGTATTATGTTGGTTTTGATTGTTTTATTACTAATATTCAAATGTAATAGATGTAGAATGTTGTATAATAGATAAAATTATATCATTTTTTTTTGGGTTTGGTTATTCTACACCAGTGCCCTATTTGTTTCTGTCTTTTTTCCTCCGGTCAAGCACTCAACGGCCATAAAAGAACACATGGAATTGCTTCATTGACATACTCTTCCTCCTGCTACTACTACTAAAGTAAATCATCTTCACCTTCATCACCATTTTTATCCTCAAAATACTTTCGAAGAACCCATAATAAAAATAAAATAAAATTTACCCATATAATATAGCACGTGCATCTCACGTGCTAAAATCCGTCCAAATTAATACTACTATTTGATAAAAGGGTTACATAAAAAATTGACAACAAAAGAAAGGATGACATTGAAAATAAAATTAAATTTCAGGGCTACATAAAAAACAAATAGCAAATAGGAGGATAAAAAATATATAATTTGTGCAATCAATAAAAAATTCAAAATTAAATTATTATTTCATTTTTAATCCTGTTTATTAGAATTTATGAAAACATTAATATTCAATTTCTTAATAGATCAAAAAACTAAGAAATGAAATGAAATCTATGAATATATTTGTTAGGAAAATCAAAGAAAAAAATGAGAGATTAACAGAAATGAAAAACTAATAAATAAAAGTACTCTAATTGCCATTGTGTATGAAGATACTGCAAGCTGTGGTAGACCATGGTGGAGCGACTGAAGTGATCTTTGCACCACAGTACATAAGATGGAGATGGTTTTTTCTTATTCGTGTTGTATTTGTTTTCTTGCACTTTGTCCCCTAAAAATTGAATAATTGGCAAATTCTGGAAAAGAATCGAAATATTTTTTAATTTTCTTCCTGGATTTTTATTTTTCGCCTCAATTTTTTATTTTTATTTTGTTGGAAACACAAACAAAAAAAGGGAAGTAGAAATAGTAAGGCGGCATTTGTTTAGTGTTTCTATTTCCAAAAAAGGTAAGAACAAAAACAGAAATATGGGAACGAAAAATATGTTCTTGTTTTTTACCCAATTCTTAAGAATAGAACAAAAACCAAAATTTGGGAACAAATAAAAACACTAATCGAGTAGACTGACCCAAGTACTTGGCGGCAGCTTTCGCCAAAGCTCCATCGGAATCAGCACCAGGGATGGCAACCATCATTAACTTGCTTGCACCCTAAAATTCCAAACCCAAAGAAAAAATTAATCACATAAAAAAATGATAAACAAATGATTAAGAGGTTGGATCTTGGTTTAAATATGAACAAATTCATGTGGCAAATATGAACAAATTCAATATCTAAAACCCAATTTGATGGCAATGGTGATGAGACTGCGAGATTTTTCAATTCTAATTTCAAGATTTGAAACCCTAAACGTTCAGATCTAAAACCCAAATTCGAAAATTTTAAAAAAAATAAAATCGTAAGGCAGAGAGCATACCTGAAGGTTTTGAGGTCGGCGCGAGCATCAACAGTGAGTTTTAGATCAAATTACATATGGAAAATGGTCCTCATGAGCAAGTCAACGCAATTTCTTTTGAATTTCTCATGGCGATGGAAAGAGAGAGCGATCACTGGACATTCAAGAAATTAGGAAAGGGATAAGGAATTATAATGACACAAAAAAAAAAAAAAAAAAAAAAACAGGGTAAAAAAAAAAATTAAAAAATTTGAGCGAATCCCTCAATTGCAATGAAAAAGGAATGAAAAAAGTTAATTAAGATGTTTAAAAATGAAAAAAGAAAATAATATTTATTTATGGAAGTAATTAAAGTTTAATTCAAAGGTTAATTAATTAAATTAATTTTTTTAATTAAGGAAATGAGTTAATCATTTGTCCAAAATTGAGTTAATTTCTTTATGTTTGTCCTAGTCATCAAATTTATTTAGCCTCGTCAGCAATTTTATTTGTCCTAGTCATATTTTTTGTCCTAGTCATAAGTTTATCCTAGTCAGCCAAAAAACCATCCTATTTTATATAATATATATATATATATTTTTAATGAATTAAAAAAAAAAATATGCAAAACAAAAAAGCAAAGAAAGGCAACGAAACTAGCTATCGAAAATTCTCGTCTCCAAAACAATTTGGCTGCACTTTTTAAATCATATTATCTTCTACACTTTTTCTAACCAACAACCAAATATTATTTACACTCTCTACAATGAAAAATATAAAAAAAAATTACATTTTCATAATTTACTTTGTTAAATTTATATAACTACTTTAAAAAATATAACATTTACAAAATAAATATATAACAACTAATTAACAACATGTAAAAACTTGACGGTAACACCAACTATATAATAATTATATTTTTAAGAATTAATTACATTTTACCCCCTTATGATTTGTCCAATTTGCACTTTACTCCCTTTTAGTTTAAACGTCGCCACTTACCTCCCTTGTGGTCTTGGACTTAAGTGTCACGGTTAAAATTAGGAGTAATTGTGAACCACAAATGGATAATAATGAAAAATCCCAAAAAAACCTCTTAAAAAACTAGAAATACCCTTGAACTCCAAGAATTCCCAATGCAATTTCGATCAATTTCACACAACTAAAGCAAAATAATTAATAAGGTTAATTATACTTTACCTATTGTGGTTTGGCCCATTTGCACTTTACTTCCTGTGGTTTAAACGTCGCCATTTACCTCCTTGTGGTTTTGAGCTTAAGTGCAAAACTAACATTTTCTGTCAAAGTTGACAAAATTGAGCTTCACGCGCCTGCAGCGAGGATGGACTTGTTTTTTGTGTTTTTTTCCTCCAAAGTGCATTTTTTTTCTTCCCATTTTACCCCTACATTTCTCTATATAAGTCCACCTATTCTTACTAATTTTTTTGCACAAAACCAACACTTCTCATTTTTATTTTTATTTTCATCCATAATTAATATTTTTTTTTTTGTCTTCTTCAAGTGTTTTCGGTAGTGATTTTGGAAAAAAAAAAAAATACAAATGTAGTCGAATAGCCGACTTGAAAGTCTTTCAAAGTGAAAGATCTTCAAATGGAAAATGGTACTATGGATGTAGTAACAAGTAAAAATATTTCAATTGAATTACATTCAATTGAAATATTTTTAAAAATTAAAATTAAAATATTTTCTATTGAATTGAAGTCAATTAAAATATTTTTACTTGAATTCAAGTAAAAATATTTTCATTTAATTAAAATATTTTTAAAAATTGAAATTAAAAATATTTTTAATTAAATTTAAGTAAAAATATTTCAATTAATTTAAATTCAATTAAAAATATTTTAAATTTTAAATTTTAAAATTATTTCAATTGAATTTAATTTAAATTAAATTCAAATAAAAATATTTTTAATTGAATTAAATTCAATTGAAATTAAATTAAATTTTATTTAAAAATATTTCAAACTATTTCAATTGAATTGTAACCTTATTTTAAAAAAATTTATTAAAAAACGAAATCAAAAAGAAAAAAAAGAAAAGAAAAGTCGTCTTATTTTTATTAAACAATAAAAAAAAATAATGATCAAACTTTAAGGGTATAAAATGTCAAAAGATGACCTCTTTCATTACAACTGCAGCAAGAACAAGAAGATCTCAACAGTGGGAGTTAAATCTTCATCATCTTCCTCTTCCAAGTACTTATGCAACATCATCAAGATTACAATAGCAAAATATAGTAGCAAGACCCAAGTATTGGATCCATAAAAGTAATGTGTTTCACCCATTCATGAAACCCTCCTGACTCGGCCCATCTCTCTCTCTCTCTCTCCCCCCAGATCAACCTAACTCCACCACCATCACTGCCACCTCCAACCCACCACCATCACTGCCACCTCCAATCCATAGCCATTCTCAGCCACCGAACAACCCCCACCGTCACTGTTATTGAGATTTTCTTCTACATCCTCGACCTTGCCGCCGACGATGGACTTAGGGTCCATGTCCAACACCGACGCACCATCTCTCACATGCTTCAACGTACTCTCCAGAGCGTCCAAATCCGAACGCCGCTAGTCATCGCAGCCCAAAGCCAACCGTCACTGAGGAACACCACCTTCAAATCTGACCAGATCTGCTCATTTTGAACGAGATACGGTCCTCTGCATAGAGGGAGGGGGGGGGGGGGGGGGGGGGGGGGGGTTGGGGAATCGGGGTGGCGAGGAAAGCTGCTAGATCGATCGCGATATTGGTGGCGAGGGATGTGAAGAATTGGGTGCCACACCAGAGCCAAATTCTCTGCATGATGCAAGAGACATTCTTGCTTCTTACATTCTTTTGTTCATTTTCTAAAGAACTCGAAAAATAAATAAATAAATAATATGTGAACTTGATATGTGAAAATTGAAAATACAGAATGGAAAAAGAAATTGAAACAGACGACCTCAAGACAAACAACCACCCATTTTTCAATGGTGGGGGATTGTTCGAATTCGAAACACTCACCTAGAATCCAATTTTCGTCATCAGCAGTGGTGGAATCAGCAATTGAGACATAGGGTCTCAGATCTGGCGTAAAAAATCGAACAATCTGAGGAAATCAAAGGGAAACGAACGGGAAATCGAAGGGAAAATCAAACGAGTAACGAACAGAAAATCTGAGGAAATCGAAGGGAAACGAACGGAAATCGAAGGAAAATAAACGAGAAATCGCGTGAAATCAAGAGATCGATCAACGCTCACATGAAGACTGTGCTCTCGCTCTCTCCTTCACCGACAACCGCCGCGACGCTCAAAGCATTTCACACTCTCAAACCCTAGCGGCGGCGGTGGTGGAGTTTTTAGAGAGAAGGCTCCACAATCCACATACATGGCATTCTTCATCATCATCATCATCATTCTCCACTTCCTCTTTTTCACCAAACTCTGCAACTCCGTTTCTATCTTATCCTTCCACATGGACCGCAGGTGAGGAATCTTCATCAAATACCCAGATAGATCGGAGCTGAGAGAGAGAGAGATAGAGATCGGAGAACGGCGTTGTACGAAGGGGGAGAAACAAATGAGGAGGCAAGGCAGCGCCTGGGGAGTGCAGACTTCTCAAGAGTTTTTAGGAGAGGATCTCAATTTAGGATTAATTACACTTTATACCCTAATAATTGTGAATAATTACAGAAGGGTAAAATCCACATTTCATATTTTCTGTTAACAGAGTTAGCGTTGCACTTAGGTCCACAAACCACAAGGGGATAAGTGGCGACGTTTAAACCACAAGAGAATAAAATACAAATGAGTCAAACCACAGGGGGATAAAGTGTAATTAACCCTGATTAATAAATCACATAGTAACATCATTAAAAACATAAATACATACATTTTCATGGTTCCATTGACACTATACAAGGTTATAATTGAATAAGAATTTGAAAATTAAATACATACTATGGTTTAAGAAAAATCGAACAACAGATGAACATTTATATTCCAAATCTTTTTCAAATCAAACTCAAATCAATCCTAAGAAGATTCCAATTAAGGTCAAAGTACAAAATTCTCTCTTTGCATTGCGTAAATCAATAGCAAAAAGGCTCATGTGTTGGGTGTTAAGATAGATGCATTTGGTAATGCGCCCCCTTCCATTCGAACAAACAATTCTATTTATAACAAATTTCAGATCTGGAAAAAAAAAAAATTGGAGATTTAATATAAACTTTCAATCTGGTAAAATGAAATGTCTAGGGTTACAAATGTGACGGGTAGAGAGAGAAGGGGGGGGGGGGGGGGGGGGGGGGGGGGGGAAACAAGCATATGGAGAGAGGAGGGCGATGGCGCGGTGAAGGCGAAGTTGAAAAATAGAGAAAAAAAGAAAAAAAAAAAACCTTGTTCATAGACACTTTATCTACGATGGATGGTTGGATCTACGACGGCAACGATGTGGATCTGCAAAGATGACAACATGGGGTGGAGGGTCGATGTGTGAGGTGATGTTGGGTATTAGGGTTAGTGAGATCGAGGGTATGCAGCGGCAATGGAGAAGGATGGTGCAGATATGGTGATGGCTCGAAAGAATGTGAATGATTTGGGAAGCAATAGAAGAATCAATAACGGAGAGTGTGGGTGGCTGCAACAGTGCTGGTTGCAGTGGTGATGGCAATGAGCGCAAGATGGAGCAGAAAGATAAAACAGAGACATGGGATGGATTTTACGAATGAATGAGTAGTGCGAGATGGGGGCGGCTGTGGTTAGTGGATGGAGTAGCCCTAAAATTCCATCTAATGGTCCAGAAATATAGAAGGGTTTTTCTCCTATCCGACGATGCTCTTTATCTCCATTAGATCACTTTTAGTTCTAATACTGAAACAATAAATTAATTGTAATGAAATTTAATAAATAATATAAAGAACAAATATAAAATACGGCCGTTGAATTTACAGAGATTAAAGGAATAACATATGGACATTAAATTCATTAATAATAGAAATATTTGGTTTATGAAAATTATAAAAATAATATATGAATATTAACATTAAAGAAATATAAAATTTACTGAAAATATTTTAAATAAATAATATAAAAAAAAATTATAATATATTAATAATTATGCCTAGTGAATTAACAGAAATTAAATAAATAATATATGGATATTAAATTCATTAATTAAAAAAATATTAAATTTAAAAAAATTATAGAAATAATATACAGACATTAAATTTATTTATAATCATTATTAATAAATTTAATAAAATTATAGAAATAATATATGGATATTAAATTTAATAATAATACTAAAATATTAACTTTACGAAAATTAAATTAAGAAAAATGAAATAAAAGAAGAAATATAATATACTGGAAAAGAAATTTAAAAAAAATAATACAAATACTCAATAAAATTAAATTTATTAACGATACTGAAACATTAAATTTATGAAGAATGAGTTAAATATAATAATAATTAAAAAAAAAATAGGAAATTAAGATATGGAAATTATTGGTCATTAAATATACGGAAATTATAGAAATAATATATGGATATTAAACCTAATACAGATATTAAAATATTAAGTTGATGAAAATTAAATTATAAAAACTATACAAAAGAGGAAAAATAAGATACAGAATTTATGGATATTAGATTTACGAAAATTGTAGAAATAAAATATGCATTTTAAATTTAGTAAATAGTTGAAAACCTTAAATTTGCAGAAATTAAATTAAAAAATAATGTGAAAGAGAAAATATAATATACTGGACATTAAATTTATGGAAAGTATATATATACTATATGGAAATTAAATTTAGTAATAATATTAAAACGTTAGATTTATAGAAATTAAATTTGAAAAAATAATTTAAAAGAGGGAATATAATATACATAATATATGGAAACCAAATTAACATAAATTATATAAATAATATATATACATTAAATTTAGTAATAATAATAAAACATTAAATTTATAAAAATTAAATAAAAAATTAATTTGAAAGAGAAAATATAATGTACAAAAATTATGGACTTTAAATTAACATAAATTATAGAAATAATATATGAATATTAAATTTAGTTATAATACTACAACATTAAATTTATGGAAGTTAAATTGAATAAATAATATAAACAAAGAAATATAGTATACCAAAAATATGAAAATTAAATTTACAGAGATGAAAGAAATATTATATGGACATTAAATTTAGTAATAATACTAAAATATTAATATACGAAAGTTATGAACATTAAATTTAAGGGAGACTTATTTAGAGGTCCCAAGATTCCAAAATTAACTTTATAAGGACCATCTCATGGGTAAAAAATCACTGTTATAGGAGTCCATAAAGTGATGTTTTTATGAGATGGGACTTTTAGGAGAATTTTCTTAAATTTAATAGTAATACTGAAATATTAAATTTATAGAAATTAAATAAAAAATAATATTAAATTTTATTTATTATTATTTTATTTTTTTCCCCTGTGGTTTGAGAGGTGGGTCATACTCTAGTATATTTACAAATTAAATCAATCTTATTCTTGATGTGCTTTCATGTTTTGCCTCAATAATTAACATAAAAAGACATCGCCCGTGCTCAAAAACAAAAACCAAAGCACAATAAACAATAAAAAATTGAATATCCAAATAACATTCACAACGTTCAGTCTTTGAAGCATTCTACTTCTCTCAGCTATCGAGTATAATATAAATATGGTCAATTTGTTCAGTCTTTCAAAATTCCTTAGCCAATGGTTGAAAGAATTGAAGAAACAAGAGGATGAAACTTTTGTCAAAGGGAATTTTGAAATTAAATATTACTTTATCTTTATTTTTGTTATTGAAATGTCATAAAAATAAAGATAAAAACAAGGGTTAATTACATTTTATCCCCTTATAGTTTGAAAATAACCACTTATCCCCCTGTGATGAGATATTTGTTGCACTTACCCCCTATTTCAGGGGGGTAAGTGGTTTGAAAATCCGACGACAAGGGGAGTAAGTGACGATTTTCAAATAATAAGGGAATAAGTGCAAATTGGCCAAACTACAAGGGAATAAAGTATAATTAACCCTAAAAACAATTAAGACATTTTTATTTTATGTTTGACAATGTTTTTTTTTTTTTTTTTTTCTCTCTCTTTTTTTCTTCTTCATTATTATAATTACTAGTGTATAACTCGTGCCTAAAGGCACGGCTGTAAAAAAAAAAAAAATTAACCTAAAAAAAATGATATAATCTCCTTAGTTTATACAACATTCTACATCTATCACATTAAAACAATAATAATTAACATTTAAATACTATTACCGATAAACAATGTATATTATAATTAGAACACAATAATTATCCAGTAATAAAAAAAATCGTTTATTAAAATAATATCACAATTAAACATGAGTTGAACAAAAAAAAATCAAAACTAAAAATGTATATTACTTATCCAAATCTTATTACGTCAATGTTACATTTCGCACATGTAATTCAAAAATAAAAACAGAATTACAGTTATAAAATCTATAAACAAATAGAAATTACAAAAAAAACTTTGCAATTTAAAATGGAAAAACATAAAATAGCTTTAACTTCTTTTATTTAATTGAATTAACATCGACCTCATTAAAACAAATAATACGATTTATACATTTGAAATTCAACCACTAACCAAACTTCTAATCCCTGAAATACAAAACGAATTTCTGCTCCAAAATTCCTACATTTGAAATGGTACAACTCACATTGGGCATCTAATCCCTCAAATTCTACTCCAAAAACTTTAGAACAAATTTCTTCAAACAAAACAAATTTGGTTTGACATTTCTATTTCCATGTGAATATAAAACATCGAACAAATGGATTCCGTAGCAAAGGCTCAAATTGAACCTAAAAGATTACTAATCTTTTTATATAACATCATCTGTTTGTACAACATTCTACACTTGTTTGATACTAACAGTTTATTACAAATATAACACAATAAGTATCAATAAGATTAATACTCAGATACTAATATAATCACAACTAAGCATGAGTTAAACCAAAACAAAATCAAAGTAAAAAATATTGAACTAAAATCTTACCTTCGGGACATGATGACACAGAAATATAGCAGTGGTTTCCAAGTACTCATTCAAGGGATAAATCACAGTTGGGAAAAATATAAAAATGAATCGAAAAAGAACTAACTAAATTAGATGATGGTAAAATAAATTTAGATCATACGAAAATTCGTACTGACAACCAAAAGAGTGAATATGGATCAAAGAAAACAAATTTTTAGTTATCCGAAAAAAAACAAAAAATATGAAAAATTTGTTATAGAGGCTCAAATTTGGTGTTTGTTCAGGCATGAGGAGGCGACACCGCCAGGGCTACAACACCGGTTGCGTGTAAGAGAGCGACAACAGGATCGATACCTCTAACGTACATTCCGAGTTGCCTAGCCAAGATATGGGTCGAAGTTTCCCATGCACGATTTCTATTGCAAATCCTACCTAGGATTACTCACAAATTTTAAGGGTGCAAAGTACAATTTAGCCAAATCCATTGGATCCGTTATCGTTAGCATTGTCATTGCCAAATCCATCAGATCCGTTATTGATCTACACAATTTAAGAATTTAAGAAGAAATCATCTAAAAATTCAAGTGTAAACGAATTTAAAACCGAAAGAAAATTGAAATTGAAGGGAATCATCAACATTGAAGAAACCAAATGATGAAACAAAAACTGAAATTGAGAACTCAAGTAGAGATCTGCATCGAAGATACCAAATGATGAAATAGAGAAATGAACCTCAAGAACAAACTGAATTCTCAATTTCAATTCAAATTGCAACAGCAATTCATTCAACTGATAGGAATTAAAATATGAGTTCACCTCAAGCTCTGCCCATCAAAATAGAATAGAACAGAACAAAAACACTCACTAACCATAATTAGTTACACAAAACCTTCAATTCGCAGATTGAAGTTCAGTTTCTCATTTTCACATTTTAGCCTCCTTAATTTAGTTTCCAATCCTTAAAACACTGTTCCTGCAAAATAATTAGAAAATCAAACCTCTTTTCAATAAAAAATAAATAAAAAAATAAGGAAGGTAGTGTTTGGTTGTATCAAATTTAGGCTTTGGAATTGAAATTTAGCACAACCAAACAAATGTAGATATAGGAATTGAAATTAAAAAATAAATAAATAAACAGGTCTCATCCTCAGCACAACCTAACAAATGTAGATATAACAACACACCCAAAAATCCAAACAGTTAGGCTCCTAACTATATCTAGTGAATGCATATAAAGGAACAATAAATTACAAAATAAATATATATGTTTGTCGATGTTAGGGTTTGCAGTAGTGTTCGGTATCTGGATCTTCACGATGTTAGGGTTCAGATCAGGAGTCTAGCGTGGTGGCATGCATCGATTGAGAAAGCAAGAGACAAAGAGAGAAAAAAACATACCTGGTCGCGGTGATGGCCATGAAAGGGCAATCGTAGAAGGTTTGGGCAGATGGGAGCGAGGGACTGAAATGCAATTGATTAGAGAGATGGTGGTGCTATTTTATTTAAGAGACTGTTAGGGTGAGAAATTAATTGTAAGGAGAGAGAAAAAATTAGGAGAATTAGACATCTTTGTTCCATAATATTGACAGACGATTAGGAATTATGAATTATGAATTGAGGAAATTAGGCATCTTTCTTTTCATAATTTGGGTGTCTCTATTCAAGAAATTAAGATTATGATAGAGAACTAAGAGATATAGAGAGAGAATTAAGAAATTAAAAATTTATATATCCATTTTGTCATTATATATGTCTTTATAAATCCAAACGTCCATATATATAACCTTATTTCCATTTTAACAAATTCAGTTTCCTTTTATGGCCTTAAATTTATGTCCTGAAAAGTTTTGATAGAATAGATTATATATTTTTATAAGCCAAAACGTCCATCTATATATAATATAATAAATTAAAAAGTGACTAAATTTTTTAATTAATTTTGGTGTCTCTATTTAAGGAATTAAGACCATGAGAGAGAGAGAGAGAGAATTAAGAGATAGAGAGAGAAAATTAAACAATTAAGAAATTATATACCTTTTTTTTATATAATTATTTATATTTTTATAAGCTAAAAATAATATTAATATAACTTTATTTCCTTTTAGACAAATTTAATTTCCTTATATATTCCTTAACTTAAGTAGGTAAAATGTCCTACTCAGTAAATTTGTTCATCCTCGTCAGCAATTTTGTTTGTCCTATTCATATTTTTTTGTCCTAGTCATAAGTTTATCCTAGTCAGCCCAAAAATCGTCCTATTTTATATAATAGATTTATGTCTTGAAAAGTTTTATAGAATAGATTATATATTTTTATAAGCCAAAACGTCCATCTATATATAATATAATAAATTAAAAAGTGACTAAATTTTTTAATTAATTTTGATGTCTCTATTTAAGGAATTAAGACCATGAGAGAGAGAGAATTAAGAGATAGAGAGAGAAAATTAAACAATTAAGAAATTATATACCTTTTTTTATATCATTATTTATATTTTTATAAGCTAAAATAATATTAATATAACTTTATTTCCTTTTAGACAAATTTAATTTCCTTATATATTCCTTAACTTAAGTAGGTAAAATGTCCTACTCAGCAAATTTGTTCATCCTCGTCAGCAACTTTGTTTGTCCTAGTCATATTTTTTTTGTCCTAGTCATAAGTTTGTTCTAGTCAGCCAAAAAATCGTCCTATTTTATATAATAGATTTATGTCCTGAAAAGTTTTATAGAATAAATTATATATTTTTATAAGCCAAAACGTCCATCTATATATAATATAATAAATTAAAAAGTGACTAAATTTTTAAATTAATTTTGGTGTCCTTATTTAAGGAATTAAGACCATGAGAGAGAGAGAATTAAGAGATAGAGAGAGAAAATTAAACAATTAAGAAATTATATACCTTTTTTTTTATATCATTATTTATATTTTTATAAGCCAAAAATAATATTAATATAACTTTATTTCTTTTTAGACAAATTTAATTTCCTTATATATTCCTTAACTTAAGTAGGTAAAATGTCCTACTTAGCAAATTTGTTCATCCTCGTCAGCAACTTTGTTTGTCCTAATCATATTTTTTTGTCCTAATCATAAGTTTGTCCTAGTCAGCCAAAAAATCGTTCTATTTTATATAATAGATATTTTTTTTTGCTCCTTCGATTTTTTAGTTTTTTTACAATCTGAGTTGAAATATTGAAAATATATTTGTTCTATCAAGAATCACAACCGATGCCCTAATACGGAAAATGAATTTTTTGGTCCTTGACAAATTGTTTGCGTGTTCAATTGGCCCATGATTTTTAGAACTCGACACATTGAGTCCTTAACATTTCATGTTCCTTCTAAATTGGCGATGGTGTTAGGTCAACGTGAAACTAAAGTAATTTTAGCCATTTTATATTTAAAAAAAAGGATAATTTTGTTGTTTTTACTATTAATAAATTTAATAGAGTCTATTTGTAAGTTACTGTAGGTAAACAATATATTTAATTCTTTTCTTCCAAACCCCCTCCCCACACCCACTCTGTTTTGGTCTTCTTCATCCATGTCTTTATCATCATCAAACAACACCTCCGCTGAATTGAACAATATCGCCGCAAAACAACACCGCCGATTGTTGCATCTCTCTCTCTCTCTCTCACTCACTCACTCACTTTTCCCCTCTCTCTCACTCACTTTGCCTTCAGACAATTCCTTGCTGACGTTGGTCTCCAGCGACTCAGATCGTGCTATCACCATTGCGAATCGCTGTCTAGGTGGTTCGCGAGTACTGCCGCCATCGCTTCACCATCTCCACAAAGTCGAAACCCTAGCCGCTGCTACCATCGTTTAACCTTCTCGTCTAGGTGAAACCCTAGCCTCCGCCACCGTCGCTTAACCTCCTCGTCCAGCCGAAACCCTAGCCTCTGCCACCATGCTTAACCTTCTCCTTCTGTCTCGTACAGTAGCCACTGCCTCTTTCCGTTGTCGCAATCTGTCGTCGACCTTCTCCTACTGAGGAATTTCTCCAGCAACGTGGTGACCACTGGTCAGAATAGAAGGGATGAAAAAAATATAGGAAAATGACTTACAGAAGAGAAGATGTCAACCTCCCTCTTAGATCTACCACCTCCTCCATTGTCTCACTTAATTTGGGCTTGAAATTTTGATGAATTTTGTTGATTGTTGGAATCTCTTGTTGTTTTGATTTAGAACGAAGAGAGAGGGGCTTATTTCGATGCTGATGGAGATGGAAATTTTGGATTTTTGCCATTCTGGATATGGCGTTTTTGGGGAGGAAGGGTTGGCCGTGGAAGGTCGCCGTCGTCGTGGTTGAAATTTCAACCTCTCTCTCAGATCTACCACCTCCACCATTGTCTCTATGAAATTGGGCTTGAAATTTCGATGAATTTTGTTGATTATTGGAATCTCTTGTTGTTTTGATTTAGAGCGAAGAGAGAGGGGCTTATTTCGATGCTGATGAAGATGGAAATTTGGGATTTTGGCCATGCTGGATATGGCGTTTCTGGGGAGGAAGGGTTGGCGGTGGAAGGTGGCCGTCGTCATGGTTGGTGGTAAAAGGTGGCCGGCATCCTGTGTGCTATTCGGTATGATTAATTTTCTTAGATGATTTTTTGTTTCTTGGGTGATTGGTAGCTGATTTAGCATCTATTTGCGTTGATATGTATCAGATTTAGAAATTAGATGTTTGATATCTAGTTTGAGAAGTTCTTTATCTATTGGAAGAATTACGTACCCTGGCAAATTTGATTTCAGTATTAATAGATAATGTGAGTTGGGTTTTTTAAGTGAAGGTAGGAAGGTGGCTGGAGATGGAGCAGGGATGGGGGTTGGGTTGTTTCGCAAGGAATGGAGCAACGGTGGGGGTTGGGTGGTTTCGCAGGGGATGAAGCAGGCGTGGGGGTTGACCGGTCGGTGTTGAGGGAGGTGGTAGCCAAATGGTTTAGGAAGAAGATAGATGAATAGTATACAAAATACACATTTGACCCTTAAATTTTAGATGGAATATAAAATGATCCTAATTAAAAATTTTAAAAGATATAAATATAATTTAACAATAATTAACAGAAAACTTTATAAAATGGTCAATTTGGTACGAAAATGAAATGTTAAAGACCCAATGTGTCGACTTTCAAATATCAAAGTCCAATTGAGTACCTGAGCCATTTGACCGGGACCAAAAAAATCATTTTCCCGCCCTAAAAATTGACACCTATGGGTTATTGGTGGATCCATCTTAAGCCCAAGGGTTCTCATGAAACTATTTAGGGTTTTTTCATTTAGTTTCGTGAGGTGATGTTAACTGGTTTTTTTAATGTTTTTTTAAATTTTAAAATTCTCAATATCAATTTCCTTTATAGATTCTTTTCGCAAGATAATATTTTGGATATATGTAAAATATATTATAAGGTTTGAACAATTTTTAATATTTCTCTCATGCTTATATTTGTGAGCACCGAAGATGAAAACTTTTTTTAGAAGCCCATTTTAAAACATTCATGATCAATAAGACCATGGAGAAAGAAATACAGACCAAAAAGGAAAGAATCAAGCATCTATTTCATGTTAATAACAAATAATAATTATTTAATATAAATTCTCCAAATTATCAAGAATCTAATTTCTCAATAACAAATTATTACGCTCATATAGATAGAAGCACCAGACAAATGATACGCTATTCCATGAAATTAATGCCCCAATTAAAAATAAAATAAAATCAAATAAAAAAGAGTTTTTTTAACCCAATTAAAATATATCAACTCAGAAAACCCCATGCTAACTGTCACGAGCTAAGCCTTTTGAGGCTAGAAGGTGGACTGTGCGGCGCTAACTAGGGAATCGCCTAGTAGAAATCCTGAAGATCAGAGAATGTTTAATAGCGGAAGCAGTTTCAATAACAACGAATTTTCCTATAACAACACATGGTAACAATGTAGAGAAGAATATAATTACAATAATAATAACAATTGTATTAATATCAAAGGCTATAAGGTGTGAAAGGTTTGAATGATTTCAAAAGTATGTCCTCCCACATAGTACTTTAAGTAAAAAATACAAGTGACAACAATAGATATCATTATATTTGAGGAGACATAATAGGGTCTTCTACAAGAAATAAAAGAAATAAACTAAACTAAGCTAAATTAGTTTAGAAAACAAATGAAAAGGATCACGGACAAGCAACTATGTGCGAGAGCAAGCACTGAACAAATTAAGACCGTGACATTCTCCCCCACTTGAGCAGTCAACGTCTTCATAGACTTCTTCTGATGATGCTTCGGACTTTGTCTGTGGTTGTTGCGTCTTCTGCTGTCTTCTGGATAGGTTGACCTTGTAGAGCTTATCCACTGAATGAGGATACAATAGCTAGTCTGCAACAATCTCACCGGAGCCCAAATTAACACAAAGTACTTGTGCAGATTGAAGCAAGAACTAATACTCCTCAGAATAGTCCACAACTGAGTATTATGCTTGAGAAACTGTGCGGCAATGTCCCTGAAATAGAGACGTTGGAGTGATGGAGATAAGGTTGTAGAACTCAAAGCTTTATCCACCACATCCACCGTTGTACCTATATTCCCTGAAACTGCAACCCTTGGTATACAAAGTCGATACTTCTGTCTTTCTGGATGTAGTCCCACCGAAATCAAGTGGGTATTTACACCATTGGCTAACATGAAAGCGGATTGACTCAATCGGAACTTGATAGCTGTAGATTTTTTCCCATCCGGATGAGGGGGAAACTCCTCCAGAAGTTCCCTTGGAAAAGCAATTCGAGCATAATCAAACAACTCTTTTGCTGAAATCAAATATGATATTTGTGGGTTAGTCTCTACCCCACTAAGCACTAGAAGGTCGTCTCGATATTCCTCCATCTCAAGCTGCAGAGCCAAAACAGATATGTCTTCAATCAAATAATATGTTGTACGAATGACACATGATCGATCTCCTATCATAAAAAGTGTAGACATGACATTTTGACAGTCTCGCAAAAATTTTATGCTTTATTTTATTTTTATTTTCAAAAAAAAGAAAAGAAAAAGTGAAAAAAGAAAAGAAAGATAAAAGAAAAATAAAACCAAAAAAAAAAAAAAGGAAAAAAAAAAGGTTTTCTTAATAAAATGGGATTAAGTTTCATTTTCCTTTTCCTTTTAGGTTTTATTTCCTTTTCCTTGTCGAATTGAGACTAGGGTTTCTTAGGATTTCTAGAATTTTTCACAACACATAATTTCTATAAATAAGACCATCCTCCTCATAGTTTAGACAAAAAAAAATTCAGAGAGAAACTCTTTAGAGACATTCAGAAATTGAGAGAAAAAATCCTTAAAGAATGATTCTCATCGTAAATCCTTTCAGGAAGCTGTCTGCGAGAAAGAAAACTCAGAGCATCGGGATTCTTGGCGTAGAACAGGTATATTTTCTGATTTTTAATTCTTTTTTCAATTTATTTTATTCTCTTCGCAATTTAAAGTCCTGCAAGTTTTATTTATTTATTTTATTGTCCGATGACTCGATGAAAAACGTTAGGATAAGGTTCCCTATTCTCGATCTGAATCTTTGAGCATTTAAACAAGGACACACGTATCTCGCTGTTTTTTTTATTTTTTTATTTTTTACTTTCTATGTTTTTTTACTTTATAATAATAAAGAGGAAAAACTAAAAAAACAAGTCGTCCGATGATCCGATGAAAGTGTCGAGGTGGGTTTCTCATGCTTAAACCTAACTCCGGCCCTTAGGTGATGAATGTTTTATTATTATTTATTTATTTATTTATTTTTTGCATTTTTTTTATTTTAATTTTAATTTTATTCTTCTTATCAAAAACCCTAAAAAAATCAAAAAAATCAAAAAAATAATAATAAAGTCTTTTATTGGTAGGAATTAATCCTTATGAACCTTAAGTTGAATCCAACGATTTGATAAATCGTGGGAGAGTTTTCCAAGACATCGTTTCCATTCCCCGACCCGAGTGGAAATTAGAAACGAATGGTTTTAGAAAATTTCTTCCCTCGGTAGATTTTTCATGAGATTTCGTTTAAGTTTCGAAAAGATTAATTTCAATTAAATTGTTTCCGCGAACCTCCCTCGATTTTCATATCCATAAAATTTGAGGGAATTTCAATTAGAACTTCTTTAAATTAATTGGGCAAACTTAAAATAAAAATTATTTCATCTATTTAGCATATTTACTTCTTGCATTTATTTAGAGGACATATTTAGTGCACTTTAACTACTCAAACTTTTTTTTCTACATATAGTTTTTTTTTTTTATTTAATCTCATAAATTCATCCTACTTTTTCATATCTAATCACAACACGTTTTTTTATAATTAAATCATTGTCACATATAATCAAGTTAATTTACGTAGTATTCACATCAATTTACATTGACGTATTTAAATTAAACCTTTTAGTCTTTTTTTGTCACTTTTGCATATAAAATAAAATTCATATAATCTTAGTTTTTCCATTCATATTTTCATATTTATTCACTTATTTGAGTTTGCCCATTTAAAGTAAAGAAGTCTTTAGGAAACATATATAAATACCTCCGGGAATCATCCTTATTGAATCTTTAATATTCGATAAGAGGTTATACCGAGGGAATATTCCAAAAACTCCAAAAACTTGTCCCACCTTATTTGTGAAAATACCAAAAAGATTTTATAAGAAAGAAATGATTTCATAATAAAATAAAACACTTGGGCTAAACTAATTAGACATAAGCATCCATTTTCGGATGGGTGTCTTGTGGTTGCCTAACACCTTCTCCGAGCATAACCGACCCCCGAGTCTTTCAATAAATCTTTGGTTTGACCGTGCTTTTTTTTTTAAGTCAATTTTTTACTTAGGCCTTTTAAATTGTTTTCTAAAATTTCGATGACCTAGCACACAATTTAAATCTAATGCTAGGTGGCGACTTCTTGTCACACCCCCATCCTGGGCCCCCCACTGCCTGAGGCCGGGAGTGATGTCGACTCGACACTTCCTGACCAACCAACCATATATATATATATATATATATGTATATTCAAACGCACGCGTACCGCTATCAATATTTTTTTTCCCAAAAATAATATCTACTTACTCATTTCGCAAACATGGGAACACACCCGTTCCACATATATACAACAAAAATCACAAAATACTGAACCCTCCGCGGTCTGCCTCCGACTGGCCCACTCCCAAAATGACACTATCTCCGGACTCTACCTAGTGCCAGTAGTAGACCCACTCCTAACTGCGGCACTTGAAACCAAATATTTTATTGGTGTATTGTCTTCATACTAAAAACATTTTATGGATCAAACATAAGTATTAAATACCACGTTTCCAAAAATATAATATAATATAACCACGAACCATACGGAAATCCAATTTCCCTGTCACCAATGAAATAAACTAATATATCTAAAATACCCAATCCAAACATTTTAAGATCAACCAACCCAAACATTTTTAATCAACAATCCAACCATCTAGCCATATAATAAAATACCGCACACCATTCTCCTACTAGCCATATGATCGTTTTTACCTCATGATCGGGAGTTACAATGATATTGTAACGTGTACAACTGTGCCGTCTAATGTGACTACCAATGCCAGAGCCTTTTATTTTCCCTAATGGTAGGGGTACCACCTGTAGGATTTGCACTCCTGACGAGTCAATCAACCACCTGCAGGACTAATTCTCCTAATAGGTCATAATAATCAACCACCTGCAGGACAAATCCTCCTGACAGATCATAATATCATCAACCACCTGCAGGACATGCCCTCCTGATAGGTCCTAATAATCATCCACCTGTAGGACTGACACTCCTGACAGGTCAATAACAATAATCAACCACTTGCAGGACATGCCCTCCTAATAGGTCAAAACCATCCTGCAGGACATACCCTTCTGACGGGATCAAAACTATGGCGTAGTCGGATAAAAATCACATTCTCCATTTAAAATATACTTGATCCACACAAGTCATAAAATCGTCCAATTTTAATAAACACTTTTTTTTCCACAATTTATATGAAAATAAAATTTAAAAATTTATATAGAAGACAGTACACTCACCTCGATTTCCGCACTACAAAAATACCATCGTCAGAAAGCTACCGGGACGTTGGCGCCTGTGAACCTAACAGCGATAAACCTAAATTAACATTTTATTTAAAATAAACCTAATATGCAATGCGTGATCCTAAAATGCACAATTTCTCATTTCTCGAATTTAATTATGTAAAATTGTTATTTTTCTTATTTTCCCATGTTAAGATTTGCGGTACAATTTTTTTTTTTTAAATTAACAGTTACGATAATTATTATCATGATTACGAAAATTTTAATGCTAATAATTTAATTTAACGAAAATAATTACCAATTCAAATTTTACCTATTCCAAGTCGCCCGCCGGCCGAGAAGTTGATTTTTTTTGAATTTTTTTTTTCTCACCACCGCGGCGAACTACGCTCTCTCTCTTCACCCACTGCCGGTGAAGCTCTCTCTTACTAACCCTCACTCACCGCCGGCCACCCTATACCGATCACACGCTCCCACCGCTGGCCTACTGGTTTCCGTCAACCAACCCCCTGCCCCCCCCCCCCCCACATACGCAACAACACACACAAGCACAATCGTCAGAGGAACACACGCACCGACGATGCTGAAAATACACATGAACAACACACATACACACTCGCTGGACGACCCCCACACGCCTTCTGGACGACACATGCACACACAACACATACTGTTGGACAATACACACATACACTGTAGCAATTAAACACACACACACACACACACAATCATAGAACACACACACACACTCACCAAAATCTAATCTCCCATCATTATCTCCTCTCATTATCTTGAAGTTATTAGGTAAACCCAAAATTTAAAATTAATATTTTTAAAATTGCTAATTGACCCCTAAAATTTTTAAAATAAATATTATTTAACACAATCTACCCCATTATTTTCTAAATGTTCTAAAATGCAGCTAAGGATTATGCATGTGCAGAAATTAGGGCCTTATAACCCTTACCTCCTAAAAGAAATTTCGTCCCGAAAATTTAGTTACCTTGATCGGACAAGTGCGAATATTTATCTCTTATCTCATCTTCTTGCTCCCACGTCGCTTCATCTACGGAATGACTGTGCCATAAAACCTTCACCAATGGAATCGTTTTCGTCCGCAACACCTTATTCTTACTATTTAGAATCTGGACTGGCTCCTCAACGTATGTCAAATCCTCTTCCAACTCGATTGGTTGAGAAGTCAACATATGCGAAGGATCTGACACATATTTCTTAAACATCGACACGTGAAAAATGTCGTGTAATCTGGATAATTCTGGAGGTAAGACAAGTCAATAAGCTATTGTGCCGACCCGTTCTAAAATCTCGTATGACCCGATATATCTCGGACTTAATTTTCCTTTCTTTCCAAATCTCATTATGCCCTTCCACGGGGATATACGCAAAAACACACGATCACACACTTCAAATTCCAACTCTTACATACGTTTATCAGCGTAACTCTTTTGCCGACTCTGAGTAATCTTCAATTTTTTCTGAATCACCTTTACTTTGTCTGCCATCATTTGGGCTATATCCAGTATCAGTAATTTTCGTTCTCCCACTTCAGTCCAACAGACTGGAGGCCTACATCTCCTACCATACAAGGCTTTATATAGTGCCATCTCGATTGTCGAATGATAGTTGTTATTGTAATAAAATTTCATCAATGCCAAATGATCTTCCTAGCTATCAGGAAATTCCATAACATATCCTCTAACATCTGAATCGTATGCTTTGATTGGCAGTCAGTCTGAGGATGAAAGGCGATATTGAATTTCAGCTTGGTACCTAAAGCAGTTTGGAGACTCGGCTAGAACTTCTAAGTAAATCTCGGATCTTTATCCGATTCTATGGAAATCGGCGCACCATGCTCTCAGACAATCTCATCAATATACAATTGGGCATAATTATCCAAATAGTACGTCGTCTTTACGGCCAGAAAAATAAGCAGATTTAGTAAGCCTATTAACAATCACCTAGATGGAATTATGTCCCTTTTGGGTGCGAATAATCTCGAAACGAAATCCATCATGATATGCTTCCATTTCTACTGTGGGATAGGTAGAGGCTGCAATAATCCACCTGGATGTTGGTGCTCGATCTTGACTTGCTGATAAACGAGACACCTGGCAACAAATTTAGCAATTTTTCATTTAATTCCATTCCACCAATATTGTTCTTGCAGATCCCGATACATCTTGGTACTGCCTGGGTACATTGCGTATGCTGAGTTATGCGCTTCCTCCAAGATATCCTTCTTTAGATTGGCATTATCAGGCACATACAGTCTATTTCCAACCATCATAGCCTCATCGTTATCCCTGACATGATAGCCAACTTTGTGACCATTTTTTACTTCATTTAGGATCTTCTCCATTTGACCATCAAACTTCTACGCTTCTATAATACGGTCGACCAATGTCGGTCTCAAAGTCAAAGTCGCAAGCAACGCTGCCGTCTGACCAATCGCCAACTGGACTCACAAAGATCTCAACTCGGCATACAGATTAGTATGAACAACTTGAATGTGTGCAACCGAACCTGCCGATTTCCGACTCAGCACATCCGCTACAACATTAGCCTTTTCGGGATGATAGTGGATAGTACAATCATAGTCCTTGATCAATTTTATCCAGCGTCTCTGCCTTAGATTTAGTTCCTTCTGGTTAAACAAGTATTTCAAACTTTGGTGGTCGGTGTATATCTCACACATCTCGCTATACAGGTAATGCCTTCAAATCTTCACGGCAAACACAATCACTAGTAACTCTAGATCGTGCATCGGGTAATTACGCTCACGATTCTTTAATTGTCGGGAGACATATGCAATCACGTGACCATGTTGTATCAATACACACCCTAGCCCTTGGTATGACGCATCACTGTAGATCACAAAGCCACCACCTTTAGTTGGAAGGGAAAATATTGGCGCAAATATCAGTCTACTCTTCAGCTCTTGGAAACTTTGCTCACATTTGTTAGTCCACTCAAATTTAGATTCCTTGAGGGTCAATCGAGTCAACGGGGCAACTATAATAGAAAATTCCTGCTCAAATCGACGATAATAACTCGCCAATCCCAAAATACTTCGAACTTTGGTCACACTTTTTGGCCTTTCCTAATGAACCACAACTTCGACTTTCTTTGGATCCACTTGAATACCATCTCCCGAGATAACATGCCCCAAGAATACCACTTTATCCAACAAAAACTTACATTTGCTAAATTTTGCATACAACTGCTTTTGTCGCAAAATCTGCAACACAATTTTGAGATGGTTTGCATGTTCTGCTTTATTTTGGGAATAGATTAGTATATCATTAATGAACACGATAATAAACTAATCTAGATAAGGTTAGAAGATTTGATTCATCAAATCTATAAAGACAGCAGGGGCATTCATCAATCTAAATGGCATAACTAAGAATTCATAATGCCCATACCTTGTACGAAACGCCATTTTCTCCACGTCACTGTCTCTAACTTTCAACTGGTGATATCCTGATCGAAGATCTATTTTGGAAAACACTCTGGACTTCTGCAATTGGTCGAACAGATCATCAATTCTAGGCAACGAGTATTTATTACGAACCGTTACCTTATTCAACTGTCTGTAATCAATACACATCCTTAGCGTGCCATCTTTCTTCTTTACGAGTAACACCGGGGCTCCCCATGGAGAAACACTAGGTCTGATAAACCTGCAGTCTAACAGATCTTGCAATTAAACTTTCAATTCCTTCAGCTCGGTAGGCGCCATACGCTAGGGTGGAATTGATATAGGAGCGGTTCCTAGAAGTAACTCAATGGTGAATTCCATTTCCCTATCCATTGGCAACCCTAACAATTCTTCTGGAAACACATTAAGAAAATCCCTAACCACTGTAATATTCGCCACCTAGACTTCATTCTACCTGGTGTCAATCAAGTGCACGAGATATCCCTAACATCTCTTCTTTTATAACTTCCTGGCCTCTAGAACTGAAATCAAACTGACAGGGGTAATGATTCTATCTCCCGAAAATACAAACTCTGGCTCGCTTGAGACCCGAAAAGTAATTTCATTTTTAAAACAATCCACCGTGACATGATAACCGGATAGCAAATCCATACCTAATATCATATCAAAATCATGAATACTCAGGGGTAGTAGATCTACTAATAATTCTCTATCACCAATCTGAAGCGAACTGTCATTATACGCACTATCTATCAACACTGACTCACCTACCGGGGTAGAGATAATGATACTATATGACAAAAAAATAGGAAATTTGCCTATATACACCATAAAAGTTGCTGAAACAAATGAATGAGTAGAACCAGGATCAATAAGTACACGTACATCTCTATCATATAAAGACATGATACCTGTAACCACATTTGAAGTAGCCTGGGCATCTTGTCGAGTAGTAGCAAATACATGGCCTCGCGTTGGAGGTCTACCGGCTGATCCTTTACCACGCCCCTAGACACTACTAGGGCCAACACTACCCGTACTGCTCGTAGAAGACGTAGATGTGATAATAGATTTCGGATAATTCAGAGTTATATGACTGGTAGGGTGCAAAATACGCCGCTACTTACACTCGCAAGTATACGAGGTCTAAAGTTTTAGTATAGTGTGATCGTTAAGATCGGGTTATCGTATCCACAGGGATTGTTGTCGTTACTATCGAATACCGCGTTTGTCGTGACCTAATTTTATCTAGGTGAAAAACAAATGTAATTAATTAATTAAACTAATACTAATATATCCTAAATTAACTACACTATTATGTTAATATGTTTTAGGGTGAAGAATTGTATAGGGATTAACGTGTTTACAAATACGTGTTCGATTCCGATTTACTCCCGTTTACGTTGTTCGACCTATTTGACAATCTCGGTACGTAAACTCTGCCGCCACCTCTTCCGAGTGTAAGACGGGAGAATACATGACTTCGAGTCAATGGAGAAGTCCTCCTCAACGTCTTAACGACCCTAGGTCATGTGAGTCTCGCCCAGCGTCATTGATTGCACACAATCCAACTCCTTCCCGGGTTATTGGATCGTCGCGTTGTATTTACCCTATCGACAATCTCCGTTCTAAAACTCCCTCGCCACCTCTTCCGAGTATAAGACGAGAGATATAACGCAACTTCGAGTCAATGAAGAGATCCCCCTCAACGTCTTAACGACCCTAGGTCACGTGTGTCTTGCCCTACGTCATCGATTGTCCACGATTCAAACCCCGACCGGGTTATAGAATCGTGGTGTTTGTTTACCCTATTCCGAATACGGGGTTTTGTCAAGACCCCGTATTCTCCATTTATCAATCCAAGCATAATAAACAAACAATACGATAAATACAATCAAACTACGAAGAACAATCACAAACGAAACACCGAAATCACCCAAACGACGTATTTATAAATATAGTGTTAATCCCTACAACAATCCATATTTAACTCGGGGCCATGGACGCATATACAAGAAAATAATGAGCTAAACATGCTCACATGCTCTTAAGATAAAGAAATAAGGAAAAACGATCGAAGAACTTAGCCTCGTCCGAAGATAAATTGCTAAGAACGCTCCATGATCGATTCGCCGTCTTCCCCACTTCGGGATGCGAGCTCCACCACTAAAATTCCTAACCCTTGGCTTAACTATAACCTAAGGGGCTCAAAAATGCCAGAGAGGGGAGAGAGAGTCGGCCAAAGGGGGAGGAGAGGGGATATTTATAGCAAAAATATCCTAAAAATATCTAAAGGCTGTGTAGGGAAAATCCGCCTAGGCGGTGGAAATTCTGCCTAGGCGGAGTTAGGTTGGTTAAGTCTGATCGCCTGGGCGGTGAAGTAGGCGGTGGACTGGAGAACATTCTGTTGAAATTCCGCCTAAGCGAAGAAAAGTTCGCCTAGGCGAGCGACTGTCAGTAGCTCTTCTTCGTCCTCTGCTGGATTTCCGCCTAAACGGTAGAAATTTTGCTCCGGCGGTCGTCCATCAGTAACATTTTGCTCTTCGCTGCATCTTCACCGCTTAAGCGGTGGGCCTGTTTCGTCTTTTAGCCTCCGAGCTTGTTTATCCACCATAACTTTGAACCGCTTTGGTTCGATCTCATCATTTTAGCTCTAGTTTCCTATCTTTTTGACCCACACACCTGAGTTATACAAAAAGTATAAATACTAATTAAAATGTAATAAAAATAACTATAAACATATTCGAAAACTAACCAATTCGGATTGTAAATAGATAGGTTTTTCACACCTATCAATGACCCGGCTCATGACAACTGAAACATACGGGACTTGCCATAGGACAGTCTCTGATAAAATGATCCGGTGATCCACATTGGTATCATACAAATACCCCAGCTCGACTAAACGTCTGATTCTTCCTCGCCCCTTGTTGGCCGACACTCGATCTGGATATATTCTGTTGTTGCCCAGAGTATGACTGCCATGGACCTCGGCTCCTAACGGATTGGTCAATCAATGAGGCCCGAGCAATTGGCGATCGAGATACCGCTTCCCGAGAAGTGCCACCTAGATATCTACTAGGTAACTTGAATCTACTCCGTATTCACCAATTCAGCATAACTCTTAATTTGTTTGCTTGTTAGCTTGGAACGAATTTCTAAATTGAGGCCTTTTTGAAATCATCTGTATTTCGCCTCTTCCGTTTTTACTAGATCAGGGACAAAGCAGGACAAGGCGTCGAATCTAACCTCATACTGCTGGACGATAATCTTCCCCTGCTTCAAAACTATAAACTCTTCCTCTATTTGGAACCGATAGGATTCAAGGAAATATTTCTTATTATACATCGCAACAAATCGATCCCAAGTGATCTCCTTGCCTGGTACTGAAAGTAACCTCTTCATCTCCTCCCACCAATGTCTGGCTTCCTCTTTCAGTTGGAAAGTGGCAAGAGGTACCCATCTATCATCAGTAATCCCCATGGCCTCACGTACATGCCCCACGCCTTTTAACCAGTTCTCGGCATCAATTGGACCCGCAGTTCTTGTGAAAACTGGAGGATTCAATTTTTTAAATCTTTTTAGAAGTACTGCCTCGGAAGTAATTGTGTCAGTTTGAACTCTTTGGCATTCTAGTATTTTTGCTTGTTACTCTATCAACTGTGCAGCAACCTGTAAAATTCTTTCAACGACATCTAAACTTTCCTGCGTCCTGTCTCTCTGCCTCTGGGGTCCAACACTCCCCGAACTCTCGTTTTTGTGAACTATACTCACGATCTGAAAATAAAATTCAATAACCAACTAGGCCAACCAGAAAAACAACAATATTTAATTTAATAAAATAGTTATCACTCGCGTGCCAAAACCACCTACCGTCACCCTATCTCAATGTCCACTACTGACTAGACCAACTGGAAAGCCTACAAAACCTATAACCTAGGTTCTGATACCACAAATGTCACACCCCCACCCTGGGCCCCCCTACTGCCCGAGGCCGAGAGTGACGTTGACTCGACACTTCCTGACCAACTAACCAAATACATACATACATACATATATATATATATATATATATATATACATATTCATATTCAGACGCACGTTTACCGCTATCAATATTTTTTTCCCAAAAATAATATCTACTTACTCATTTTTACAAATATGGGAACACACCCGTCCCAAATATATACAACAAAAATTACAAAATACTGAACCTTCTACGGTTCGCCTCCGACCAACCCACTCCCAAAATGACACTACATCCGGACTCTACCTAGTGCCAGTAGTGGACTCACTCCCAGTTGCGGCACTTGAAACCAAATATTTTATCGGTGTACTGTCTTCATAATAAAAACATTTTATGGATCAAGTATAAGTATTAAACACCACGTTTCCAAAAATATAATATAATATAACCATGTACCATACGGAAATCCAGTTTCCCTGTCACCAATAAAATAAACTAATATATCTAAAATACCTAATCCAAACATTTTAAGATCAACCAACCCAAACATTTTAAATCAACCAATCCAACCATCTCGTCATATAATAAAATACTGCACACCACTCTCCTACTAGCCATATGATCGTTTTTATCTTACGATCAGGAGTTACAACAGTACTATAACTTGTATAACTGTGTCATCTAACGTGACTACCAGTGCTGGAGCCATTTATTATATCCAATGGTAGGGGTACCACCCGCAGGATTTGCACTCCTAACGGGTCAATCAACTATTTGCAGGACTAATCCTCCTGACATGTCATAATAATCAACAACCACCTGCCGGACTAATCCTCCTAATAGGTCATAATAATTAACCACCTACAAGACTAATCCTCCTGATAGGTCATAATATCATCAACCACTTGCAGGACATGCCCTCCTGACAAGTCATAATAATCAACCACCTATAGGACCGATACTCCTGACAGGTCAATAACGATAATCAACCACCTGGAGGACGTGCCCTCCTAACATGTCAAAACCATTCCGCAGGATATACCCTTCTGACGGGATAAAAACTATGGCTTAGTCGAACAAAAATCATCTTCTAGATTTAAAATTTACTTGATCCACATAAGTCATAAAATCATCCAATTTTAATAAACACTTTCTTTCCCACAATTTATACGAAAATAAAATTTGTAAATTTAAATAGAAGACAGTACACTTACCTAGATTTCTGCACTACAAAAATACCATTGTCAGAAAGCTACCGGGATGCTGGCGCCTGTGAATCTAACAGCCATAAACCTAAATTAACATTTTATTTAAAATAAACCTAATATGCAATACATGATCCTAAAATGCACAATTTCTCATTTCCTGAATTTAATTATGCAAA
Organism: Eucommia ulmoides; assembly: GCA_016647705.1. Taxonomy (NCBI): domain Eukaryota; kingdom Viridiplantae; phylum Streptophyta; class Magnoliopsida; order Garryales; family Eucommiaceae; genus Eucommia; species Eucommia ulmoides. The sequence goes on along the minus strand of JAENRU010000397.1, from coordinate 1,738 downwards.
ATTGTTATTTTCCTCATTTTCCCATGTTAATATTTATGGTACAACATTTTTTTTTTAAAATTAACAATTACAATAATTATTATCACGATAACGAAAATTTTAATGCTAATAATTTAATTTAACAAAATAATGACTGATTGAAATTTTACCTGTTCTGAGTCGCCCGCCGGCTGAGAAGTTGATTTTTTTTTTCTTTTTTTTTTTTTTTTTTTTTTTCTTTGTTTTCCTATTTTCCTTTTCTGTTTGGGTTCTTGGGTTCTGCTCGCCGGATCTCACCGCCGCGGCGACCCACGCTCTCTCTCTTCACCCACCGCTGGCGACGCTCTTTCTCACTAACCCTCACTCACCGCCAGCCACCCTACACCGATCACACGCTCTTACCACCGGCCTACTAGTTTCCGTCAACCAACCTACACACATACACACGCAACAGCACACACAAACACACTCGTTGGAGGAACACTCACATCGACGACGTTGAAAACACACACTAACAACACACATACATTCGCCGGACGACCCCCACACACCGGTTGAACGACACATGCACACACATCGCACACTGCTGGACAACACACACACATACACACACACACGATCGCCAGACATAGAACACATCACATACACACACTTACCAAACTACAGCGGCGATCACACACACATCGTCGGACAAACATACAATACCTACACACACTGCAGATCACGCCTACACACCGCCGACGACGACCGACAACACGCACCCACCGTCAACGACACCCCCACGCCACTGGATGAACAACGACACATACCGGCGACAATCGGAGCACACACCCACACCCATGCAGTCACCGGCCAAACTTCTCTCTCTCTCATTTTCTCTTTCGATTTTCTTTCTTTGGGTTGTGGAATGTGTACTGCATATGTGAATATATATACATATATACATATATATATATATATATAAATATATGTATGTATATATATAGATTGTGATTTCCCCTCATTATCTTCAAGTTATTAGTTAAACACAAAATCTAAAATTAATATTTTTAAAATACTAATGGACCCCTAAAATTTTTAAAATAAATATTATTTAACACAATCTACCCCATTATTTTCTAATTGTTCTAAAATGCACCTAAGGATTATGCATGTGCAAAAATTAGGGTCTTACGTGCACTCCTTATTTTTTAAAACGGTCTGAGTATATATTTTTTGAGAAAAACGACGCTTTGAAAATCCATCTCTCATTAAACTTAATTATTATTTAATATTCTTTTATTCTTCGAAAAATCGGGGTGCATTACAAAGCAAATCTACAAAAGGCATTGGGACTGCCTTGGTGTCTATAAAGAACTCCATCCCCAATATCACTTGACAATCGTCTATGGGAACAATGGTGAAATTGAGGAACCCATTCCATAGGGCAATCTTTGTTTGTACATCTTTGTTTGTACCGTGTTGGCGACTCCAACCATGGGATGCGCTTCAGAATTCACGACCTTCAATCTACCTGCGTACTTCTCGACATATAAGCCCAACCAATTGGCTTCCTTATTGAACATAAAATTGTGTGTAACACTAATGTCAACTAAATCACGAGAATTCTGCCCATTAACTCGAAGATCTACGAACATTAGGTTCCTCTTCAAGACCTTCTTTTTCGCGATCGATTGCCGCTTTATAGCATTCAATAAATGAATTGTGCCTATTTGATAGGCATCGAACTCATTTGAAGTTTCCTCCTCTTACTCTATGA